>QLTV01002419.1:996684-1021506 GCA_003457575.1 Thermophis baileyi | reverse complement strand
TTGATTGCCCTGAGCAGAAGGAAGGTATAGGTTTGTTGCTGATTCCGGTGGAGAATCTATTATCTATTATCTATTCTCTATTATCTATCTATCTATCTATCTATCTATCTATCTATCTATCTATCTATCTATCTATCTATCTATCTATCTATCTATCTATCTATCTACAAGAGTTCAGAGGAACTCTTGTTGTTCAAAACTCAGGCCTTTTGTTGAAAGCAGTGGAAACAATGGTGCAGGCCAGAGAGATTTTTTAAGAATATTTTAATTTGCATTCCTGTTCTGAGCAAGAGGTAGGACTTGATGGCCTATATGGTTTGTATTTCCTAGTAATTTAGGCTACTATCTCGCTTCTCAAGATAGACTAGAGAATTGATAGTTTGAAGAAAAGAGGGACTAGCCTGTTAAATTAAAGAGAAACATCCTAGGCATAGCATAGGCACAATGTGATAAAATGCTCCCTGGAAAGAGAGATGCAGTATAATCTTATTACTCAAAAGTAAATTGTATGGATTTCAAACTGAAGCTGAAGCTCAAATACTTTGGCCACCAAATGAGAAGAGAGGACTCATTGGAAAAAAATCCCCCTGATGTTGGGAAAGATTGATGGCAAAAGGAGAATGGGAAGGCGGAGGGTAAGGATGAAATGGTTAGATAGTGTCATCAATGCAATGAGCATGAATATGAGTAGACTCAGGGAGACAGTGGAGGATGGGGGAGGGGGGGCGTGCTATGGTCCATGGGATAGTGAAGAGTCAGACATGACAGTGACTAAACAACAACAAAATTTGAAAGCATTTTTACCATGTTATGAGAATGTTCTAGCCCTATATTATATTTTATCATTCCTTTTTTCACATTAAAAATCCTCTAGGAATACAGGGAAGAATAGTGATTTATCTGTCCCTCTTCCATTTTTTCCCAACACGTCCTCACACATCCTATACCTTTTAAAACAAAGTAATATACCCCAAGTCAGAAAGAGCAAAACAAAAGTTCTGTCTGTTGGCAAGAATTTGCACCCTGGCAGTTCCTCCTTCTTTCCCCCTCCCCAAGATATTGAGAAACAAAAAACAAAAACAACAAAAAGCTGCTTTGAGTTGATGATCAGGGCATACGTTTCTTTGTAGTACTTCTTCAAGCCCTTTCAAATTAAATTGGGAAGTCTGTGGATGCTCAATAAAATGCTCCCCTGCTAAGGTCAATGGGTTGTACCTCTAAGAAGACGTGTGGAAACACAGACAATGAATTAGAGTCATAAAAAGGAAGAGCAGGCCCTAGCAAAATGAGGCAAGATAAATATTTGCGTTCCAGTAGCAGATCATTAAAGTCCATGCAAGGAAGCTTTTCCCCCCCCCCTGTGTCCTCTTCTTTCCTTTCCTTCATAGCTCTTTTCCCCCTTACATTGGAAGACTCCCTAAATTATATACTTTCTTCACTCCGTTTTTTTCCAAGATAGTCTTTCCATCAGCTTCATGTTTCCTTTTTTAGCCCCACGTTTCTTGGGCCTCAAGGATTATCTCTGAAACCATCCCTCTGAAAGTCCCATTACAACTGCAGGGAGCTCTCTTTGGTAAAAGCAAACTCAGAGCAATTTCTCTCTCTTACTACACACCCATATCCGTTAGGACATGAGCTGTTCTCCAGAGTAATGGAATGTACAACTCCAGTTTTCATGCCAGGAGGGATTCCCCCCCCCCATGGATTTTCACATGCAAACAGATTTCTGGGCTCCTGCAATGAAAGATCTTCATGCTATGTCAAGAATTAGGATTTAGCCTGAAATTTTATACAGATGATCTGGTAGTGAGTCTAAGTAGAGTTTATGTCTGAATTAACAGGATGGGTTATGTTGTCATTTTCTCAGAATTCAGATCTTCTGATGAAGTGGGGTACAGAATTCTGTATGGGATCAGTGAATCATGGGGGAAACATTATGGGATTATAAAACCATACATAATTTATACAGAATTTATTGAAAAGTGATGAGAAAAAAGTATATTTTAATATAAATATAGGGTACTGGTGGTTTGGGAAAGGGCCATAGACCAGTGGTAAAGCATCTGCCCAGTCAGTAGAAGAATAGGTTTCTGATCACAGAGTGAATTTTGAGAAATAACTTTTTTGAAATCCCACAAAACCCTATTATTTGTGTTATATTGTGCTAGATGTATTTAATATAAAGTGGTCTCTTATACTTTTATGAAATGGTAATCATAACAACAAGAACAGTAACAACAATCACAATATGTACTGTTATCACTAGCATTTTATAAAGCACTTTAAAGGTTTCAGAGTAGAAGTATGCAAGTATTTGGATCTAAAGCAGGAGAGATGCTTCAGATCTGGCATGGGCACGTTCTCTATTCTTCTTACTGGCACCTTAAAGAAAATGTACCTTTTCTTGGTCTTGCATGATCGCCTTGTGGTTTTTAGAAATAACAGCTCCTGAATTCAAATACATATTCTCCTTGCACTACGTGGCCACCATACAGGATCAGGAAAAGAGGTATCTTCTATAACCTATGGAATGCGTGCCGGAAGTGGCACACACAGCCATCTCTCCGGGCATGCCAGCCATCGCTCGTTGGTCTTCCGGGTTCCGGTGCGCACATGCGCGCCGGTCAGCTGGTCTTCGCATGCACGGGAGTGCCAGAAACTGGAAGAGCAGCTCCCTGGTGTGCATACGCGTGCTGGGAAGCTGAGCTTTTGCGCGCACTGGCCAGCTGGTCTTCCAGAAACCAGGTGACCGGCGCACATGCGCACTCTGGAAACCGGAAGCTCAGCTTCCTGGCGCGCACATGCATGCCGGGGAACTGCTCTTCCGATTTCCGGTGCTCCCCCACAGTTTTCTTTGCTGTGTAGATTTTGTCCAGTTGTTTCTCCCTTCTTCATTTTCAAAATCATAATCACACTAGTCAGTCTTAAGATCTCCCAGCCAGTTTGCATTTCATCTCAGTTCCTCTCATCCAGGCAGTTTTCAATGCTTTGAGAAAGCATAGAAGAATCTCTTCAGGTTTGAACAGAAAGCTGAAAACCTTTCTTTCTTGTGGTGTGCAAGGTGACTACACTTCATCTTAATGAGGTATTGCAACATAGTAGCAATGCAAAATAAATTTGGCAATAGTTCCATTAGGACACATGATGTGAAGATCCAGGATTAGGACACATGATGAGCCACGGTGGTGAAGTGGTTAGAGTGCAGTACTGCAGGCTACTTCTGCTGCCTGCTGGCTGCCTGCAATTTGGCAGTTCAAATCTCACCAGACTCAAGGTTGACTCAGCCTCCCATCCTTCCGAGATGGGTAAAATGAGGACCTAGATTGTTGGGGGCAATATGCTGACTCTGTAAACCACTTAGAGAGGGCTGTAAAGCACTGTAAAGCAGTATATAAGTCTAAGTGCTATTGCTATTGCTACCTCCCTTTCTGAAGAAGGCTCTGATGCTGAGAAATTTGGAAGAAAACAGACAAGGATGAGCAGCAGCAAGGTGGATGAAATCAGTTATGGTAGCAATGAATACATCATTGGAAGAGCTGAATGATCGGGTTAGGGACAGGTCATCAGGGAAAGAAATCCAAGTATCATTGCAAATAAAGAGTAGAGTAGAGTCGAGTCGAGTCGAGTCATAGGACTGGAAGGGACCTCAGAGGTCTTCTAGTTCAACCCCCTGCCCAAGGCAGGAGACCTTATACCATCCCAGATAAATGGTTGCCCAATCTTTTTTTGAACAACTGCAGGATGCAAGCTGTTCCATTGGTTAATTGTTCTCACTGTCATGAAACTTCTAGGTTGGATCTCTCTTTGATGAGCTTCCATCCATTGCTTTGCAGGTGCTTTGGAGAATAAGTTGACCATTCCTTCTCTGTGAGAGCCCTTCAAGTACCAGAAGACAGCTGTCATGTTGCCCCTACCTTCTCTTCATTAGGCTAGACATACCTAGTTTCCTTAATTTGATGGCACATAAATATCAAGTCAGTTCCAGGAACTGAAAAAGTTGGGACAAACTTCTATGCATGTGCAGTGCACATGCAAAAGCCTCATCCAGTTATTAAAGGTGCCAGAAAAGTACTTAAAGAAACATGAAGTGGAGCAATATGGCCATTCCTGCTTTGTCTAATCATAGGGGGAGGGGCTGATTGCCTTTAAGTGTTTTGTATGAAACTTCATCAAACAAAGCATGCCTTTGAAGTTTGAAGACAGTCAGGGAGAGTGAGACTTTGTTAAAAGAATTAATGACCTTCTGTTGGTCAGAATAAAAACTTTTCTATTCTATGGGAAGGAGAAAAAATCTGTCAGCAATACCAGAATGCATATAATTCAGATTCATATCTAGTGCATTTTAAGGCATAGGCAGTGAGGGAGATTGTTCAAGGTATTCAGCAGACTATCTTCAGCTCAACTTGGAAGTAGCTGTAGTTACAGTGCCTTTCATGAAAATCAGGCATAATTAAAAGAGATGATAGGCCAGTGATCATCTTATTGGCTTCCCCAAATTCAATTAAAAGCTTGACTTTATGCAGACCACAATGCTTTAAGTCTCCATTGATTTGGCTGATATATAGATTTTTTATTTAGAAAATAAAATGGCAGTGACTTGGCAAGTAAATTAACAGGTAATCTGATTGAGAAAGTTCCCTGTGAGACAAGATGCCCATCTGGCTTTAAATATTACATTTATGAAAGACTGAGTCAGCATTACCCAAACAAGACTACTGCAAAGTCAGAAGGATCTCATAGAAGCAGATTGGAAGCAAGTTAAAAGCATTGGCTCAGGTTAGCCAACTAAATAAGCTTTTTACCTTCAGTCAATGCAGTGGTGGGTTGCTGCTGGTTCGGACCGGTTCTTTAGAACCAGTAGCGGAAATTTACCGCCGCTCGCCGAATTGGCAGCGAAGTCTGGCGGTCCACGCTCCTGAATCGGTCCTCTGGTCGCCGTGGCTTGCAAAAAAACCCCTCTGCGCATGCCCAAAGGCTTCTGCGCATGCGCAGAGGGTCATTTCTGGGTCTTTTGCGCGATGTGACGGGGGCGTGCGTGTGAGAGAAGCCAGCGCGCGCGCGCAAAATGTGCACTTCCGTCACGATGCGAACCGGTAGGGAAGGTAAGTGGAACCCACCCCGAGTCAATGGTTTCCTCCATTAGTAAATCTGAAACTTTCCTTAGCTTTCCTGAGTGTTAAGGAGGAAAATGAAGGCTTGAGGTGTAGGGGATATTTTTCAGACATTGTTGATTGTCTCCCTGGCACTTTTGCTGTCTGATGGGATTTAAAACCCATATTGGCCCACTGTTAAAAAATGGTTGATTAAACAGAGAGCATCTCAATATGCTTTATATAGGCGGAGATGGTGCCATTTCCGCTGCTGCTGCATCCATTTTCCTTGCTGGGTATTGCAGAGGCCAAATCTACACATTATGACCTTGAGAAATAAGTTATCACACCAGTTCATTGTTTGAATGACAGAAATGTCTTACGCATGCTATGGTAAATGTTGCCAAGGACACCTCATTGGCAGAAAACAGATATCTGTGTTGGCCAAATTGTTTGGCTTTCCAGAATGCTGCTTAGGAAGATCAACTCATAATTTATCACGAAACTTAAGTTATGCTGTTGTTTGCTGAGCAACAGTGATTTGCATGTTCTTATTGTCCTAGCTCAGTTGAATCCAGATGCTCTCATAAATCTCCATGCAAAGCAGGCACTCCAAAGGCAGCAGCAGGAAGCAGAAATGCCAGAACTGATCCCTCAGGGTCACCCTTTTGAACATTTGATGCCAGTTCAGCTCCAGCTTTATCTCCTGTCTCTTTACTAAGAACAGATCCTTTCCCTAAAATCAAAGAGCTGGTGAGGGAGTTAATAATGCTACTGATCCTAAAGACATTGATCAGAACCTTCTGCTAAAACGCCTTCCTCAAGCGGTTCAGTGCCTGAGAGATTCTTATTTTTCCACACATTTCGAATGGCTCCTTTTCTTTGGTACTGATTGCTTCCTTTCCAATTAACAACATCAAAAAAATATAAATTCCTGGCGGAGCCAATCAGTTCTTCAATGGATCTTGCTTATTTGGCCACCAGGTCTTCATTATATTCCTTCATCCATTAAAGTGAGCCACTGAATCATTCTAAATTCACATAAAAATAGGTAATGCCTGCTGCCTCCTTTATAATCTCTCCGAAAGTATTCGGTAGCTCAGCATATCAAACAAGATTTGGCTGTGTGCCGATAGCTCTTAATGGGCTGCCCAAAGAATAAGTTTGGATATTATATGTTAATGTCACTGGAGATGCCCACAATTCTAGGGGCGAACAGAAGAAGATGGTCTAAGTGAGACTATAAGGTCTTCTATCTCTGGTCCCAGTGACTGACCAACATTTGATCTCATATCATTATCCTGCGACACATATTTGCCTTCATTCGTATAAGGTATTCTCTCCATTTCTGATTAAGGCTGCTTATTTCAGAGCCCCTTTTCTCTCTATGATAGGCATATTGCCAGTTTAAAACTCTTCTTGCCTCATCTAACAGCTACAGAGAGGGAACATAGAAATTCAGATGCAGAGGGGACTGCATTGCTATATGTTAAAGGGATGTTTGATAGCAACATAAAGTAACAAACATCTCTCAATAGATAAATTTTTTAAAAATGTTAGTATACCCCCTTGTCAGTCTTCTCCTTTTTCTGGGTTTGTTGAAGGGGCACTAACATTATATCTATCCATGTGGAAAAGCAATGGACAGCAGTCTGGCTCTGGTAAACTCCCACTAATGCTGCTTTTCTGGGGAAGAAATAGTGATTATCCCCAAAGCCATCTGGTGTGCCCATTACTGTTTACTTAGGCCCTGTCTCCACTTGCCCTTGGCTATTGTGGCCTCTCTTCCTGGTTATGCTGTCCCGTCTTCATCTCCTCTCCAGCCCATGAATGAGACAGGCTTAAGTTGTCATGAGATGTGACGACCTTCTTAAACTGACCCCATTTCACCAAAGTTTCAAGATGTGTAAACTTTCTAATATTTTGCCATTTATTAGTTTGGAATTGAAGTCAGGTGACCTGTGGGTATGATCAGTAATGTGTTTGGGGAGTGTTAGAAGACACAGGCACTCTTCCTTTTCCCTGGTTTTTAGTCAGCCACTCTAGCTTCTATTTCTTTTCCAGTGTTTGCCTGCTCCATTAACGTTTGGTTTCAGAGCCATCAATTCTCCTGACCACTGTTTTTCCATGAAGTTCTTGTTCCAGGCTTGTAACAAGAAAAAAGAAAGGAGAGCAGAATTTTATTTTGGGGGAAAGGGGGCCATGTTTGCAATATTCTGTAATGGTATTAATGGGTATCTTTTATCTTTAACACAACCCCCGTGGTTTTTTTTATCTCATTGCAGCATCCAGAAAATGATGAGAGAGACTGAATGAGGTCTTTCTTGCTTCTTTGCCACTTGCCCTATATATGTCACTTCCAATCACTGCCCCACTCCCTAAAGTAGGGAGATGGATTGCCCAGCAGCTAGTCATTTTCAATTCTCTTACTTTATAGGACTTAATTAGCTGGAATTTGTTGGGAAAGGCATCAAAATAAAACTGCCAGTTTGTTATAGCTTTACATAACGTAGGGTATAATCTTGAAAGCTATGTCTAATTTTGGACATTGAGCATCAAAATGGTATTCTTGAACTAGAAACAGCACAGAAAAACAAAGCTACAGTCAAAATATTTTATTTGGGGATATTTTGCATAAAATGCTATTTTTGAAATGGTTCATTATGTTGGGAAAGTGGATTGGAAAAAAAATCCCTCTTCCATTTTTTTTTTTTATAATTGGGTCATCCAGTATAATCTTCCCTTGTATTAAAATCACTGTAGGAGACCTTTCTCTCTGTTCTTTCTATGGGAGAAATATTTTTACAAACTATAAAAAATATCCGGCCTTAGGAATGAGTACCATGGGACACTTTCTTTTTAATGCCAAGCTCAAACTAATTTTCACAGGTATTTTTTTTTAAAAAAAAACCTTAAATATTTCAGTTTAATTGTATGTTTATTGCTGGTTGGTTGCATGTTAAATTTCCAGTATGCTTAAAAGCTGTATTTGATTTTTAATGAGCCAGAGCTCCCTTCTGATGTGTGTCTCTGTACGAAGAGAGGGCGCCTGCTTTATTAAAACAGGCTGGGCTGATAGAGGTCAGTATGGTTGGACAGATATCCAGAGGTTCACAAGGTCATATGAGTCCAGCCCTGGCTGCTGGTTTCCACCTCCAGTGATGCTTTCAAGTCAGTGTTGTGCTCTATACTTTAAAATGTTTTTCTCGTATTGGCCATATTGGCAGGAAAGTCAGAAAAATAGCAGATTGTCTGGACAAATTTGACTTGGTGCTCTTGATATACTTCCTTTAAATCCAGAGACACTGTGATTATACTGTATGTTTTTAATGAAGAGGTCTGCATTATTATATGGGTTGTGTGAATGTGGCGATTTTGATGCCAGAGTGACACTTGAGAACTTGACATCTATTAATTTCAACAGAAGATAAGTGCCCAGGAGCAATTTTGCTTTTGAAAAATCTACTTCTTAGAAACTGAGATCTCATCACTATGACTGTCACTCACTTTTGAAGGCAGGGAATTATGGAAAGCAGGGTGATAGAAAGGCCAGTGTGAGGTATCCGGCTAATTCAAGTAGGTATAGTTATGTGGCATCACTTTCATCTTGAAATGAGTCCAGTTTAAGCACTGTACATTTTATAGATCATTTAGCAGACTGTAGAACGTTTAGACGAATAAATGTTTTTCCACATAATTTTCCAGGTGAGTTTTGCTGAAAATATAATTTGCTGAATGGATGTAGACTACTTAGAAATTCTAGACCCTTCAGCATCTTCACTATACATTTCTGCACAATAGGCAATAATTGCAGGAAGATATAAAGTCTTCGCTGCTAGGCTTGTCCCAAATTCACCATAGACAAGCAAAGTAAATGAATAATTGAGATAACTGGAGAGAGACAATAGCATTTAAAACATAGGATATTCCTGTAAAGGATAGTTTGAAGAAGTTAAATATTGTCTTATAAAGAAAATAAAAACAGAAAGGCTAACACAATAATTTTCAGATATTTAAAAAGATAACATTACATAAAAATAGCTGTCACCATTTTGAATTTGGCCACTATAACATGTATCAGGTCATTTAAGATAAGGAAATATTTATGTTGTCTATTGAGCAGTTGAATTTATGGAAGAATAGCTTTCCAAGGTTCAGTACTAATTTAGTAAGAATGCTGTTGTTTGTTAGTGGAAATAGCTACAATCCAGGATATGGCTGGTTGCGTATATTGCAATGACTCTTACTTTTTTCAACAGGCTTCCAGGACACCCATATTTGTATTGTCTTGTTTCTAGTACGGTATATGTAAAGTTCAATAAACCTTGGAAGCATCTTTTAGTGTTTGGATAATACAGACAGTTACCCAGGAAAATTGAGGAATTTTCACTCCTTTCTGGTGTATTTTTAAATATCTTTGTATTGTATCAGTGTACAATACACAGTGGCAGTTTAAATTTAAATGTTCCTTGAACATGAAAAATGAGCTTCTAAAAGGACAATAACAAAGTTGGAACTTCCTTCCTTAATATCTAGATTGTTGTGGGTATTTAGGCTTGGTTTGCTTTTTGCAGTGGGATTTGGTATATGTATGTTTAGAGGAGTATTCAGTCATGTGAGCCCCTATTATGTAGAGGGTGTAAAAATGCCAGTGAAATACAAGACCTTAAAATGACTTGATTGACAAGTGAAAATGAATTTTTATGTTCAAAGAATTTGTCTTTGCCCAAGAACTGAGCTATTTGTATATTTTACGTAGAGCCCCTCTCTGACGGAGATGGGTAATTAAGAAGTTTGATATATAAATAAATAAAAATAAATAAATACTTATGCTTTGTGAAATGCCCTGGAAATTCTGTTGAAGTTTCTCAGAGATACTTAATGGAGTTCTGGGTGTTCTCTGACCTTGGTGGTTTGCTTTCAGATTTCATTACCTAACCAGTTAACATTATCAGTCCTAGTGAATGTGGAATTTGCTCTCTGTTAGGGTATTGTTTTCTGCTTGTTTGTTTTCTGCTTGCTGGTATTAATCCCTATTTATCTGGGTGTAGGCTGCTGGAGAGGATGTGTTCTGGTCTTTCTATTTCCTTCCTAGCTTTTTTTATTGTCCCTTGAATGGTGTGTAAATGTGGTTTATCTCAATGGGTATTTTTGTTTACTTAAGATGTTTTGCAGCACTTTAGTTGGTTTGTGTCCTGTGGTGATGCCATGATGCTGCATGATTGTAATTCACATGGAATCTCTTTCTGTTTCTCAGATATTTTTGAAGTATGGTAGTGTTATCCCTTCATAGCTTGTGTTGATTGTGCTGTAGTGGATTGAGTGGTCAAACACTTTTTGATAAAGTTGTGTCAGTATCCATTTTGTTGGAAGATATTGTATAGGCAGTCTGTTTCCTTTTTCTGGTGTTCTGGGTTGCTGCAGTGCCTTTGTACCTATTTGAATAATATTCTTATGCAGCTCTTCTTTTGGGAGGCTGGGTTGTCACTTGGTTAGCGTGGACTGTTTTTCAATGTATTCTCTTCTACTGGAGTTGGGATGTAAAATTGGGAGCTTTAATTTGGATTCTTGCACTGAGCAGGTGGTTAGATATGTTGGCCTAAGTGGACCTTCTAGGTATATTAATATACATATTTAAATAAAACAAATAAACTGTATGAATCTTGAATTTCCTAGCTTTCTGTGGGGAAAGCTGATTTGTAATTCCTGGTGACCTAATTAAATCAGCCACAAGCAATTCTACAATCTTTGAGCCATATTATTAAATTAGAAATATTGCGAGTTGCCCTTTACGCATTATACAATAAGAAAGTAGGCTTACAATTGGAGTTTTGCACAAAGTGAAGATTTGGTTTGTTTTGAGTTCAAAACAAAGCAGCTTACATAGAATGTTCCATTGGAACCTTCAATTTGGTTGTGCTTTGATGGAACACACACAAAAACAGTGAATATTCTCTCATGTAATAGAACTTGAAATGTTCCAAGTGTTCTGTCTATGGAAAATAATGAGAATTCAATGGGAATTAGCATTCTCATCCTTTCCCTCTCTCTCTCTCTCTCTCTCTCGTTTCATCTCAAGGTCACAATACCGTAGTAAGAGTACTACTGGATCGTGCTGATTACTATTGACCAACCAATAATAAATAATAATAATTGCAGAAGGACTGGTGAAAGAGAGTTGATTAAAAGACATTGCAAAGAATACTTTGAGTAGCCAATAGAACAGAGAATTCTGCTGTCACTCAGAAATGCTGCATCAAGCATATAGGACAGGGTGTCAAACTCAAGGCCCGCGGGCCGCATCCGGCCCACATGGTGCTTAGATCTGGCCCGCGAGGCCACCCTGGAAACAGTGAAGGACTGGCCTGCATGCCTCTGTCAGCAAAAACGGAGCTCATGAGGGCTGCACGTGGCCCTCCCGGGCTCCGTTTTTGGCTGCGACAGCCTCCTGCAGCCCTCTGCCAGTAAAAATGGAGCTCAGGAGGGCTGCGCGCAGCCCTCCTGGGCTACATTTTCCCTGGCAGAGGGCTGCAGGATATCAAGCTGGTCATGCCCACCCTGGCCATGCCCACTCCAGCCACGCCCACTCAGCCCCCCCCCCCAAGGTCAAACACAACCCCGATGGAGCCCTCAATGAACTTGAGGTTGACACCCCTGGTATAGGACAATCATCTCATCAGGTTTTTTTTAATTTTTTAAATTAGCTGGTAGTTAATACCTCCCAGGTATACTAACCTAACTGCTGCCATGATAGGAGATTTCTTTAAATGTTTTCAAAAGTATACATTTTGTAAGCTGCAAAATGGGAGCTGGCATTGCATGAGTAGCATTCAGCAACATCACCACAGCAAAACAAAAGAAACATCTACTACTACTACTCTGCTAATAATACCAACATTTAATTAAATGTACTAGCAGATTATTGGTAAAGCAATGCAGAGCCAGGCTTAGGACTCTATTTTGATTATTTCTGTCCATCCAGCAAGTTCTGACAGGTTTGCTATGCTCCAGGTCTCATTGCTTGGGCATTGTCCTGTGGCAGGAGTTAGGAGACAGGCCTTCTCTGTTGCTGCTCCTGCCTTTATAACAGCCTCCTCTCTGAAATCCAGCTGACTCTGACCCTGTCTGTTTTTTTGAAAGGCATTAAGGCCTGGTTTTTTTCTTCAGCATTGGGCTTGTGCATGGAATGACCATTGGATCAGTTTTTCTCGGCACTTTACGTGTTATATAGTATTTTCTGGCTTGGTCTTATTATGTGTTTTAATTAAATTTATTATAGTTTATTAATTATGTACATTGTACTGAACTGTGTGGTGAGTGAGTGGGTATATACATTGATTACATAAATAAATAAAACACATGAGTCAGTATTCTTCCTATAAAGTAGCAACAAAATTCACACGAATAGCTTTTTGGTGTGTTAAATACATCCTGAGATCAACATTAGCATGACATAGGAGGATACAGCATTCATACACAATACAGTAACTGTCAGGCTTTCTTCAACAGCAAGGTAAAAAGTTCAAGATTGCCTGCCCAAAAACACAAAAGCTCAGATAAGTAGGTTTATTGTAGCAAAGCTATAAAGCCATTATGAAATAGTTCCAGTGAGTGCTGTGTATCAAATGTGAATTCTATTTATAGTGAAAACAATATTCTCTTTCTCCTGCCTATACAGGGCAAACATCTAGAAGCTATATTCTCTTCCATTAATTTTGTTTTAGGGTTTGCATTATTACCAGGCTGTTTGTACTGGATAATGTGAAAGCTTACTCTCACTCTAAAACATCAGGAAACCAACCCAGGTTTCTTCCCCCCCCCCACTCTAACCATTATTTAAAAACTAAAACCCCAAAGCTAGTCCACTTTTATTAACATGGCGTTGGGGTAGGGAGGTTGAGTATTTGCCTCAGGGCAACCAAACATATAAATAAGCTATGTACTCTCCATTACTCTAATTTTGGCATATTGAAGAGGTGGTACAGTGTTTGGAGAAAACAAATCACAGATAACACACACATTCCTAACTTCCACAGTGCTACTGGAGGGTCTTTCCCCACTACTGAGTTGGTGTAGTCCATCCATTCTTGAGTTGACCGAAAATGATACCAGTATCAAATTTGCAGACCTCATTGCTGATTCTTATCCTGCTTCTGTTACCTCTGTTTCAGGCCACTGTATTCCTTACTTCCTTTCAAAATAATGGGTAGCAAAGCCCAATAGATTTTGTGTGTTTTGATTCTAACCTTGGGAACAGAATAAGGAGAAAATACTTTTTTATTTTTTTATTTTTAATACTGATATAGCTGAAGGCATCTTAAGCTTGTATCAGTCAAGGTCTGAGAACAAGATGAAAGCAATGTCACGTGGGCTTGGAAGAAAAAAATGTTGCTAGGGCATGTTTCTGCTCTGCTTAGGTAGGTAAAAGTTGGGAAGGGCCCCAAGAGACCGAATTTTTCTTTCAATTCAAATTAGTCACCTTTGCTCTTGGCATCTGTTACCATGTTTGAATCATTTTGCTTAGATTCCCAATAGCAGCTTCATCTTGCTATTTGAAGTTGAGGATTAATCTTTGCAAATATAAAAAGGAGGAGGAGGAAGCAGGAGCAGAACCATCAGTTAAATTTTCTGCTAGTCCAGATTGTGAAGTATTTATTGCTTATTAAGTGGGGGTGGGGGGAACCTCTCTCCCCTGGTTGTAATGTCAGCATAGTGAATGACAAGCAGGTGCTCACGAGTGTCTACCTTAAAAACAGAGTAGCAAATAAAAGACAGAAATATGAACATGTGCATGCACATGGACACACACTGATAATGTCATGATTACAGAGTCAATTTTCCTTGCCAATTATAGCACTTTCACTTGTCCTAATTATGTCAATCGTTTGTCTTGAGCTTTTCAAGTGTCTTGATCAGGAGGTTTTTGTGTTTATGCCTGTTGGTGAAATAGATAGCCATCTTACTTCTCTGTCTCAGCCAGGACAATGTCCTATCTTTCTATCCATCTGGTGGATGCCTCTCTTCTTAAGATTAGTCTTCCTAACAACGATTTGTGTATAGTTTAGTAGGGATCAGCGGTGGGTTGCTCCCAGTTCTGCCTGGTTCTAAAAACCGGTAGCGCCGGCAGCGGGAGGCTCTGCCCACCCACCCAGGACGCTTCTGCGCATGCTAAATAGTTCTAAATAGTGCAAAATATGCGTGGAATTCAGTCTTTAGTGCATACTCCATTATCAATATTCTACAAATATATTGTGTCATAGCCTACACACACGTTTAAACTTCTCTCTGTAGAAAATTAATAGCATATTTTTTTTAAAGATATGCATATGAGAAGCAAATATTTACCAGATGAAGTTTTCCCAATGTGTAAATCCCATGAAAATATGCTTGTGATTCAGCAAAAGTGTGAATAACCTTGCAGGATTGCGATGAATAAGCAAGAAGGCTTCATAGCGGCCTTATTCCCAAGCAAGAAGTCAGTAAAGATGCTTTGCATGGCATCAATCCAGCATATGCATTGGTAGTTTTGGAGGAATTATTGTTACCTCTTTTATGTGTAATGGTTTCATTAATTTATAGACCACTTTTTAGCAGTAAACTTTCAATGTGGTATTGAGAGAATACTGAAATACAAGATTATGTTAGGATCAGAGTTAAATGAAAGAAAATGCAAAAGTACGTAAATGATATAGAAGAAAAAAACTAAAATGTTTAAGGACAAACACAAAAACATTTTCTTTTGTTACAAGTATTTCTGTACTGCCAAGATCAAATGATACCGGGCAGTTTAATATAGACTGAAACATGGGGGTTGGAGGAATGGAGAACGAGTTGTAGGTCTTCCAAAATTAACACTATTCTTCTTTTTACAAAAAATGTCTTTGAAATGAGATGGTCTTAAACACCTACAAAAGGCTAAGAGCCAAAAGGAAGATCCCAAATGAAGAAAATCCTAAATCTGGTGCTATCAGTAAGAAATGAATAATTAAATAGAGTAGTGGGATGCAAAAATAAGTTTTTCTAGGATATCTTAATGAGTAAGCAGGTTCCTGTGGAAGCAGCTTCTTCTTCTAATAGTCTAAACACAGTAATTTTTGGAAAATACCCGATGCTTTATTTAAAATGCATGCTTCCTTCATCTGACATTTAAGTGTTAAGTTTTCTCCTTATGTTATAGCAGTGTGGAGCAGGACAGGAAATGAGTGACCTCTTTTTCTACATCATGCTGAAATTATGAACCATGTACTTTCTTGCTATTCATGGTTGAATTTCTCATTAGCTAGAGCTAATAACCATAGATTGCCATATCTATTGCAAATTCTAATTAGGATTAATCTTCTTCAGCAGATGGCAAGAGTTATTTGAGGTTGCAAAGCACCGCAAAAAGAGAAGGACAACATGCTCGGCTGATCAGTCCCACTGTCTTCTTGCCCAGGAGTGCTGTGTGCCTGATGTTTTGGTACCAGCTCTCTGGAGGGAGTGGGACTATGCTGCAGGTGCGGCGGGAGGCAACGCATGAAAACAAACCACTGTGGATCATCAGGGAAGACCAAGGGGAGGAGTGGAGAGAAGGCCGGATTCTTCTGCCTAGTTATGATACAGAATATCAGGTGAGCATGTTAAGGTGTGGATTGAGATTGAGCATCACTACACATTCATCTCCCAGATTTCAAGAGACCATGTTTTGTTCGTCATTAAAAAAAGAAAAGAAAATATAGTTCATAAGAGCTTTCCCTGTTTCATTTTGTTTTCCATGTTGCTATAGTAACTGAACAACCATGTATTTGCTACTTGGATTTTGCCTATTTTATATATAGCTTAGCTCTGGGTTCATTTTATTGTCATTTACATCCTTAAAAGATTCTCTGCTTCTTGCTAGATGTGGACTGCAAAAATCAAGATCACCAGCAGAAGGCAACAAAAAGATAGAGTTTTCTCTATGTATTTTCTGCTTTTTGCGATCACTGAGATGTTTGCAACCCAGATCTGGTAGCTCTACCTTTTATGATTGTTTTTCCCTCCCCTATTTTCTCTTGGATGATGATCATGTAGCTTGTCAAGCAAACATGTAAGAAGTAAATGTGAGTGCATATTGGAGGCAGCAGGAATTTAAGAGTTTGCCTAGAAGATTGTTGGTGCTATAATGATTTAAGAGCCTGAAGTCCACAGTGGAGAAACACAGAAAGAAATTGCACACCTACTTGTAGGGGGGAAGGGAGTGATTATGACAAGAGCTCCAAAGTGGGCACGTGTTTTCAGACATTTTAAGCAAGAGGGCAATTGTGTATAAATTCTGAATAGTCCACAGGAATGGGTCAAAAAAGTCAAAATGGCAGCCAAAACATTTAATCCAGGGGTGAAATGCTACCGGTTCTGCCCGGATCGGGCGTACCGGTAGCAGCGGCCGCCGGTGGTTCAAAGACCCTGTAGCGGCAGCAGCACGAGGCTCTGCCCACCCACCCGGATGTCGCCATTTTCTTGTTTTTAACCCTCTGCGCATGCGCAAAGCCTTCTGCGCATGCACAGAGGGTGAAAAAGCGCATGCGACTTCCGAACCGGTAGGGAAGGTAAGTAGATTTCACCGCTGATTTAATCAATACCCCACTCCTTTTTGACATGCATCATGCAGTCATGGCTAATATGCTGGCTGCTTTATCAGCACCTTGCAGATGCCCTTGGAATAGGTAGAGGCAGGCAGATAGATGATTAGAAAGATAAATGCCTTAGAGCAGTGGTTCTCAATCTTTTCTTCACCACAGACCTCTTTTAAATACCTTTTGTGGCCACAGATCGTGGCCACAGACCACCAAGATTTAAAGCACCAGACAGCATGAAGTTTTCGTGGACCCCCTGTGATGACATCACAGCCTCCCAGGGGTTCGCGGTCCACAGGTTGAGAACCACTGCCTTAGAGTAAGTTTCTGACTCATGGTGACTGCCTGGACAAGTCCCTGCAGTTTTTTTAGCAAGGCATTTTAGGGTTTGTCCTTGCCTTCTTCCTAGAACTGAGAGAGAGTGACCGGCCCTGCTGGCTTCATGCCTAAAGCAGAACTAGAGCATATGATCTCCTGGTTTCTAGCCTGATGCTTTAATCATTTTTGCAACCCAGCATTGAAACTTACCCCAATTGCTTGTTGGAAGAAGAATGCTAGTTATGATGAAAGCTTGCATTGTAAACTGAAATTATTTTATACAGATAGTCCTTGACTTACAACCATTCATTTAGCAACCGTTTAAAGTTACAATGGCACTGAAATAAGTGATTTATGACCAGTCCAACACTTACAACCGTTGCAGTATCCCTACAATCATGTAATCAAAATTCGGGAGCTTGGCAAAAAAAAAATATTTACAACGCTTGCAGCAAATGGTCATGTGATCACCATTGGCAACATTCCCATTCGGCTTCTGACAAGCAAAGTCAATAGGGAAAGCCAGATTCACTTAATGATCACATGATTCACTCAACAACTGCAGTGATCTGCTTAACAACCGTGGCAAAAAAAGTTGTAAAAGTGGGCATGACTCACTTAACAACTGTCTTGCTTAGCAATGGAAATTCTGGTCTCAATTGTGGTTGTAAGTCAAGGACTATCTGTACTATTTAACCACCCAGTTTCCTCCCTCTGAAAATTCCTACAATTTTTGCTTTGTAGGATGTTTTAAATTCTCTATCAGAGATTAGTAGTCTAACCTTGACAGATATGTAGCAGCATCCAGGATTTCTTAGGAGGAGAAATAATTATTAAAGCAATTTAAATTTGATATGAATATAAAGTCAGAAACTTCTTTTCTATCTGTATTTGCTGCTGCTCCCAACAATTCAGAAGCGTTCCCTGCCTACTCTATTGCTTTTCACTAACCGGCATTCTGTTTCCCTTCACCACACTGAAGAATTTTGATGAAAATGCCAGTCTCAGTTTTAAAATAAAGCGTGGAAATTAAACCTGACAGGCATATTTGCCCATATTGCAAAATTAGCTGGAATACAGAATGAAGTTCTTAGTTTGTTTGCTTGGTTTTCTTTCTTCTCTTTGCAGTTTCTTGTACAAAATTAGTATGGGGTTCAAACCACTCATTCATAGTCAGTAAGAAAACAATACTTGGATATGGTCCAAAGTCCAGGCGAGCTATTTGGGATCTTTTTTTGACATTTTAGTGTTCCTGCTTCTTTGCTAGAGTCCCTCGATGAGTCTTATCATTGCCCAAACTTAATGGAAACTGTGCATAGATTTCATCTCACCATACTCCCAATTCCATGCTATTTTCTTAGAAGATTAATCAAGCTGGACCTGAGAGGGGAGCCAAGATGAAGAACCACAATGAAAACAAATTACCGTATTTTTCGGAGTATAAGACGCTCCGGACTATAAGACACACCTACCTTTTTTGGGGAGGAAAACAAGAAAAAAAAATCTGCCTCTGCCTACAAGCATCCATTGGTATTCATCTGGCTAGCATCCTTGCAGCAAACAGCAAACAGCCTGGTCAGCTTCAGCATGTTATCGCAGGCTGATTTAGCTCGAACAGCTGATTGGTGGTTGGATTGGCCTCCTGGAATACCGCCAATCAGCTGTTCCAGGCTGCGGGGATCGCCAGAGCCAATCGCCGCCTCCCGTGTTGCGTTTTTTGCCTCCGCGCATTGCGTTTTTGGCCTCCGCACGCTCCGTTTTAGACCTGTTCCAGGCTGCAGGGATCACCACAGCACATTGCCACCGATCGCCGCCTCCGCGCGTCGCATTTTTGGCCTCCACGCGTCGTGTTTTCGGCCTCCGCATGCCCCGTTTTTGGCCTCCGTGCGTCACATTTTCTGCCCCGCCGCCTGGAACCGGCCGAAAATGCAACACACGGAGACCAAAAACGGAGCATGTGGAGGCCAAAAATGCAATGCGCAGAGGCCAAAAATGCGACGTGTGGAGGCGGCGATCGGCGGCGATATGCTGTGGCAATCCTCGCAGCCTGGAACGGGTCTAAAACGGAGCATGCGGAGGCCGAAAATACAATGCACGGAGGCCAAAAATGGCCGAAGGGTGGGGGCCGGCAGGCGGGCAGGGCTTCGGCAACATTCGGTGTATAAGACGCACCACAATTTTCACCCACTTTTAGGGGGGGGGAGTGCGTCTTATACTTCGAAAAGTACGGTATGTTCTCTGGTGTTTGCCCACCAGATATATACGTATTTGAGGCTTATGCTCAAGTTCTGTATTTCCAAATCAACAAGTGAAGTTTATTTCCTTATTTGTTTAATGCCATTTATCCACTATTCAGACCTACTGGACTCTAGTCAGTTTGCAGATATTAAACTATAAATGAATAAATAATACATGATATGAAATTGTTAAAACTACAGCAATTTTAGAACCAAATACAAGATTATGTTAGGGTAAAGTTTTTACTAGCCCCTGGAAGGCTATGATTTTTTGCACTGGTTTGTGTCTTATCAGAGAAATAATGTAAAATTTAATTAAGGCACTAATTTAAATAAAGCACTAAATTTCTGTAGGATGTCAAAAACTGGAGAAAGGTGAGGAGAGCTAGAATGGATTAGGAGAAGCTGAAGATTGCTGAGCCTCTAGCTTGGTCAAAAAGAATGGTGGGCAGCCAATATTTATTTCCACTCCAAGTAACTTTTAAAGTAAAAAAAAAGCTATTTAACTTTTGGGGAATTGGTGATAATGGATACATTTCAAGGGTTCTCTTGAGCTTTACTACCTTTTTTGTCAGTTGGAAACTTCTAAACACTAAGAAAATTTGATAACTTTAATCCCTTACTTTGAAATATGCAAGGGCGGTTTGTGGATTTATTATTCTGTCTATTTTCACTCCTAGATTGTATTTGAAGGCACCATAAACAATGGGCATTCAGGAGACATTGCCATTGATGACGTCCGAATAGGCACTGATACTTCTTTGGAGAACTGCATGGGTATGTAAGGATAAATTTAAGCTGTAATAAGAAGCAAAAACTCATCTGCAAACAATAGAATTGGCAAGTTGAAGGAAGGAGAACTCTTATTTCTGATGTAATTCTCCTTGTCCCACATAACAAGTATCGAAATATAAAGTGTATAAAGCAATCCATCTGAACCATAGCACTTCTGCTGTGATGATACTGAGTACATTGTAGGGTGTTTTTTTCTACCTTATAGTTCATTTTCATACAAAAATAGTAGTATCTGAGGGCTGCTTGCAGTTGCATCTCTGTGATGACTGTTCCAGATGGCAAGTTGATCATGTGCATGCAAATTAGCCACTGATACTCACTTTTCACTGTTATAACAAATCCTAGCTGGGAAATATGAAGTGAGTATTTTAACTTAGTACCGATCTAATTCCAAGTGGCCTTCCTTCCAGGGTGCCTATTTCATGAGAAGCAGCCTTCATATAGTTCCTAAGCCATGCATTCAATCTACCAATTAACACCAAAGCAAACCAGGTGATCTTGGTTTTCAGTAGGGATGTAGAAGCATTAGCTATGGCTTTGCTAAGTGCCATCTCCATTTGTTCCCCCCCCCCCACTTCCCAAGAAAAATTGCTCTGGCCTAGTTTACAAAAACTCTGGTCTGAGCAAGGTGGCTAAAAAAAATAAGTTGATTGAATGCATCCTGTCATATGGAGAGAAAGTCTTGCTCATATAATCAGTGTATTAGAAGTAAGGCTAGGCTTGAATAACTCCTCTCTGAAGGATTTCCTTTATTAAAATTTTCTGAATGACAGGAAGTTTTCATTTTTTTTATTTTTTTTGTTTAATGTTAAGAATCCCATGACCCTCTCCAATAGTGTGGAATAGGCCAGAAACAATCAGAAGGCCAATTGTTGTGCACATGGGTGATTGTGGGATGATGGTCCCATGTAGGACAACCTGTATCTCCCCCTTCCCCCCTGCAGTATGTATATTACTCAATTCCAGACTAGCAAGGAGCAGTGGGGCAAAATTAATAGGAATGGGTTACCCTCCAGCAAATAGCATCTTGGTTCAATAGCTCGTATGTGCAAGTGATTCTTCTACAGTTGTGGCCAGGAGGTCACATAGCAATCATCTTTGCAGGCAATCTTATCTTAAGGTTGTTAAGCAGACCAGGGGTGGGTTCCACTTACCTTCCCTACCGGTTCACATCGCGACGGAAGTGCGCGTTTTGAGGGTCATTTCAGAGGGTCATTTCCGCCGACATCACATTGGGGAAATGACCCTCTGCGCATGCGCAGAAGCCTCTGTGCATGCGCAGAAGGTTCTTTGCCAGCTGTGGCAACCGGAGAACTGGTTTGGGGGCGTGGACAGTCGGCCATTGCTGCCGGTTCGGCGAGCAGGTGCAAATTTCCACCACCGGTACGGGAGAACCGGTCTGAACCAGCAGCAACCCACCACTGAAGCAGACAGAACCCTGGCTACATTAAAGCAAGTCTCACCCATTCATTTAGCCTATTCTCTCCTTCTGGAGGAAGTCAGGGAGCAAGAGTGCCTGGGGAAAGCCGGTACTGATGGTTTTTCCTATCCACACACTGAGAGATTAATGTGTGTCTCTGCAATGGCATGGACTGTTCATCATCATCATCATAATAAGATTGTTACCAAAGAAAAATATCCAGGAGCCAAAATTAGTCATCAGTCAGCACTGTATACTTAGAAAGGGCTGATGAGATCAATAGAAACCCTTATTAATAGGAAATAATCTACCAGAAAAGGGTGGTGACATGAGAACTCACATTCACAAGCCGGTAAATAAAATTGTAATATTTTAAACTCCTAAAAATATGCCAGTTATTCTGCTATCATGGGCACCTCGATGGAGGCAATAATGACAGGTGCATTAATGATCCCATCACACAAATACTTGCACCAGACATCAGTGCCCAAGTACTAATGACACCAAATACTAATAATAGAATTTATGGTAAGACATTCCATGCATGTTGTCATCTTTAGTATCATTGTGGTTTGTGCTATCAACCACTGACAATAGTAGAGCACCTTAGGAGTGGCGGGTCCTATCTTTGACATCATCAGTTGAAGAAAGGCTATCTTATCTTGGCTGTAAAACTCCAGGCAACCAGTAGATGGCAGCAGTGTTCAGTTTTTGTGTTTTTCTTGACAGCTGGCTAATGGTTGTTTGTAGGTTTGCAGCCCAGATTTGGTAGCTGTAGTTGAAGTCCTGGGAAAGACACTGTCCTTGATAGCATATAATAGCCATCTGAATGATCTGTTACCTAAGCAAAAGGAACGGAGACATTTTAAAAGTCCAGAACATAATAACATTCGGAGATGGTCAAGTAGATACCTCCCTAATTCAGTCCCATTAGGTAGTTTTAAAAAAAGCAACTTCTTATATCTTTAGTTGGATCCTGGCACCTTAACCAATACACAAAACTGTCTCACAGTTGTATTCCTTAGGAGTTAAGTATTGCAGTGCAAGTAAATGTTTGTTACCATTGCAGGTAATGACTTAGAAATCTTCTACACATTTACATGCCAGGTGCAATTTCCATGTTTACAATAAATGCATGTCCTTTCCAGCTTTTGAGAACCTGGTTCTGTAGAATTATTGACATGCTTGAATGTTTGCTCCCCAGATTAGCATTGGTTTGCTGTTCACATAGCTGTTTGATTTGTTGAGTAATGTGGGGAGTTGCTTGAAGAGACTGCAGTTCCACGAATTGGAGCATTTCTAAAGGAATAAAAGTAATGGGGAAGTTTGAGATGGGGTCTTGGGACTGAGATGATGAGTGTTTAATCCTTTTCTTTACACCATTTTTAATTGTAAAGTGTCCCATGTAATGCTCCTATTTGTCTCAGGGTTTTCCTCTCATAATAGTTTTTAAAGACAATATCTAGTAAAAAAAAAAAAGTTGAGCTCAAATGTTTCATTGATGCTTCTGTTAAATCATTTAATATTTGAAACATACGTGTGCATACCATAATCACACACACAGACACCCCACAGAACTGTAAAAAGAAACTGACAAGCTTCTGTTTTAAAATTGTAATCCAGAGAAGTAATCAAATTCCTTTTCAACTTGAGGAAAGCATCTAATAGCTCACAATATTACTATTTTTCTTTTTCAGAGACCTGTCACTTTCTTTTTTAGACTGGCTGAGTATTTCATAGCACTCCTTTGAAACCATAGTTAAACCAAGGGACTCCATTTCCAAATGTAATACAGAAGTCATCTAAAAATAATAATAAAAAAAGCCCTTTCCTTTTTTCTTCAGGAAAACAATCAGTGAAACACATTGGTCATTTCTTCCCACTGTCCCTTCCCCAGGGGCTACTAACATATTATTTCTGTTAAGTGTCTATTTCTGTTTCAGTATTCTGAATTTCCTTCAGGCTATGGAATCCTATAGGGGAGAACTAAAAAAAAGAATGGGTGAGGCTGGGGAAAGGTTAGATGGAGGAAACTGCAATCCCTCCTCCCCTTTTAAACTTGTCAAACGTAGTGTCTATATCTGTAAACTAAACTCAGCTCATATATGCTGGATTTGGGGCCAAACAATTGTATTTGTTGTTGCAGATTTTTTGAAAATTGTTTTTATTTGCTGTTTGCTACCCAGAATCACTACCATGAGATGGGTGGCCTTGAGTGATTAAAGTGATAAAAAAAAAACCCTGCATATAAATGGAGTTTGTGATATAACACTAAAAATCACATTATTCCTATTTTGGGGAGGAAAAAAGCAATATCTCTAACCATTTCTAAGATATAATTAGGATCCCTGCGTGAAACCTTTATAAACAGACATTGCCATACATAATAGATTGTGCTTTAGAAAGTACTTCCTGATACTCATTATAAATGAAATGACATCTTAAGTTCCTTTTCCAGGTGCCTTTCCTTTCCTTTCCTTTCCTTTCCTTTCCTTTCCTTTCCTTTCCTTTCCTTTCCTTTCCTTTCCTTTCCTTCCCTTCCCTTCCCTTCCCTTCCCTTCCCTTCTTTTGGGGAAGTTTTTCAATATATGAAACCTGTTATCATATCCTCCCATCTTACATCCAACTTAGTCTTAATCTTTAACATTAATGATGTGTAATGTCTCCTGCTTACCACTCCAATAATTTTATTACCTCATTTTTAAAACTTGAAGGAACCACTTACCTACAGTTTCCAAAACAAGAGAGATGCATGGAGAAAGAAAGAAGGACTTCTTTTTTAAAAAAAATTTTTTTATTATTTTTCTCCACAATACATCCATACATATACCATAGTTCATAACAGAATATACATAGTTATACATTTCTATTCCATAAAACATAAACCAGCATCCTAATTTGCACCTTTTATACTTTTGTTGCCCGTCTGTTTTTCCCTTTATGTCATATCACTCCCCTCCCTCTATCTCCTTCTCTCCCCTCTACCTTCTTTCCCTTTCTCTCCCACTTTCCTACTTCCCTCCTCTCCCCTTCTTCCCTTCCTTCTCTACTTCCTCTTCTCCCTCTTGTCCCTTCCCCGAGTGTATCTACTGACAATCTATCTTATAGTTAACAGACAGGTAACTCATATCCCCAATTCCATTTAATTATCTGTGCAACTCTTAAACTTATATATTTTCAATATCTTCATATATACATATATCTTATATTTTCCTAGGTATATAAACTACTATCTTAATGCTGCCTTCTCAACTACCTAACTTTGTCACCTGGATCTACTGTCTTCAGTCTTCTATTTTCCTCCAATTTAGTCACTATTACTTATCTTCTATACGTATTCATTTTCTAACCAATCATAAAATTCCCCC
>QLTV01002419.1:979204-996568 GCA_003457575.1 Thermophis baileyi | reverse complement strand
CAAGATTTTTTCTATCCATGTTTGAATTGAACTCCAATACACTTTGGCTTCAGCACATGTCCACCACATATGATAAAAAGAGCCCGGTATTTGCTGACATTTCCAACATTTCATAGATTTATCTTTAAACATTTTGGCTAGGTGACATGTGCCATCTATAAAACATTTTATATAGGTTTTCTTTATATGCTGTTGCCATTGTCAGTTTATAGTTTCTTTCCCAAAGCTGTTGCCATTTATCCAGTTCTATAGTATGGCCAAAATTTCTTACCCATTTAATCATCGTTTCTTTCACTTGTTCTTGCTCTAAATCAATATATAATAAGTAATTATACAATTTTTTAATTAGTCTTTCATCCCTTCCTGTGAGTATTTCATCTAATTCTGTCTTCTCTATCTAATTGATACCCTCCGTTTTAATGTCTTTATCATATCTTGACTGCAATTGCGCTCTCATATACCAATCCATCTTTATTCCTTGTTTCTCCAATTCTTGAGTAGATTTCAATTCCCCCTTGTCTGTTAAAATATTTTTATATCGTGCAGTATTCCCCCAATTAAGTCTGTTCGGGTAAGTAAATGCTTCTATTATTGATAACCAATATGGTATTTTCAAGTAATGTTTCTCTTTTATCTTTTCCCACATTACATGCAAAGAGTTCCTTATACAATGTCTCTGGAAATAGCTATGTATTTTACTTCTTCCATACCACAGAAATGCGTGCCATCCTATCTGTAAATCATGTCCCTCCAAAACCAGAAGTCTTTTGTTTCTTAACAAAATCCATTCTCTCATCCATGTCAATACTGCAGCATCATAATATAACTCCCAATTTGGAAGTCCAAATCCCCCTCTAAGTCTTGCATCCTGTAGCATTTTTATATTAATCCTCGCCTTTTTTCCTTGCCATACGAACTTCAGTATCATTTTATTTACTTCTTTAAAGAATTTTTTCTCTAATCTTATTGGTATTGTTGAAAATAAAAACAGAAATCGTGGCAATTTATTCATCTTGATTAATGCTATTCTTCCCATCAGTGATAATTGAAGACTTTTCCATTTTTCCAGATTTATTTCGATTTGTTTCTTTAATCTATAATAATTATCTTCCTTAATTGTCCTACATCTAGCAGTTAGTTGAATCCCTAAATATTTTACTTTTTTTGTAGTCTGCACATTTAACTTCCCAACTAATTCCTTCTTAAGAAAGAAGGATTTCCTTTGCTTCCCTGCCTATGTCTTGTGTTATTCCTCAAAAAAGGCACACCACCCTTGTTGGTGGCATTTAGCATATATTGTGTTATAGGAGTTATTACAAATGTTCACCATATCCAATGGGACCAAGCTATGAATCAATATAGCATGTTAATCTTTAGTGTATGACAACTGAAGGTCTTTTCTCAGGGAACCATGGTGGTATCCATAAGGTTAATCCATTTTATCCTCCAAACAACCTGTGAGCTGGAAGAGGATGACAGATGTAGACACTCTCTGAGATACTTTGTGTGCTTTGCAATCAACACTGTTTCAGTCTGTTAGCTTAACAGTTTTGTTTTCACCTAGCATTCTATCTTCTGGGCCAAAAATTAAAAGAAAATACAATTGCAATTGTGTTTCTATTGCTAGAACACATCCTATTATGACCGGCCTAGTAGAAAGCCTGCTATCACAAACACATTTTTAGAGAGTTATCCTCAGTGAATACAGAAGATCCTACCCCACCCCCTAAAAAATTGGCTACCACTTGTACAAATTGAAAAAGAGGTTCTTCAAGATTAGAGGTTTCAAGATACTCCCTGTGATCATATGGGTTACTATCTTCAGGATCTATAATTTGCTGATGGAAACACTCACTTTCAGCTCTCCTTTTTATTTACAGAACCCATTGCAGCTTTCCCTGGAGAACACACATTTGAAATTTCAGGTAAAAATGCACTTCTTCTTCTTCTTCTTCTTGCCTTTATTTTACTGCATGGTTTATTTTCTGATTTTTTTTTAATACTTAAAAATGAATGTGTGTGCAGAAAGTGAGATGCAACCAAACAAAACTAACACAAAATTGCTATGCAAATAAAAAGCTTTTAAGTATGATAGAATCTAAGTGAGACGATTTAAAAAGAGTGTAAAATACAGAATTAATTCTATAAAATATCTTGAGCCAGTTTCAGTTATAAGAATGCTTGCAGAATGTTTTTAAAGTTGTACAGATCTGCTCGCTTTTATGTATTAGCACCCTAATGAATCATTTTCTGAGTGAGATGGGTGGTTTGTAAATTTGATAAATAAAAATAATGAGTGTGTGTCCTCCTATCTGTATGTGCATTCTCACCTCATGTCAGTTGGAAGATGTCTTTGGGGGAAGAGCAAGCATCCTTTTATTTGGACAATATCCTGGGAAGTTCAACCCACACTTTGCAACTTACTGCTTTACCTTTTTTTAAAAAATAGAGCTATATCTCTCTTTAACAATTCTGCCTAAGTTCAACTCATTAGGGTAGTAAACAGGGGTGGGTTCTAACTTACCTTGCTGCCGGTTCGCTTCCTCCCGCGCCACGTGCGCGCGCATGCGCAGTGCTGAAAAATCAAAAAAAATTCTGGACACTCGGCTTCTGTGCATGCGCAGAAGGAAAAAAAAACCCCAGAAAAAATAAAAAAAAATTTAAAATTAAAAAAAAAAGCCGAAAACAAGATGGCGACGCATGCGCAGTGCCGGAAACTCGGCTTCTGCGCATGCGCAGAAGAAAAAAAAAACAGAAAAAATTCCAAATTTTTTTTTTCAAATAATAATAATAATAATAATAAAAAAAAGATGGCAGTGCCCACGGACCGGCACCGACAGAACCGGTTCCGTGACGTCACCGTGATGTCACCAGCGGGTCGCTACCGGTTCAGGCGAACCGGTCCGAACCGGTCCGAACCCACCTCTGGTAGCAAATGCTTCTTCCACTGAATTTCTCTTTTTCATATACCTCAAAGGTAAAACTGCCTGCATAGAGTGCAGTGATTATTTGGAAGATGGTCACATAGGTATTTTTGTTAAGATGAATGGGAGTTGAAACATATTTTCTGTCCTCTCTCTATGGTTCAGAAGTGATGACAACAAAACCTGTTTAACTCTGTTGTGTAGCTTAATTGAAAATCTTCTAGAAATATTGCCTTGAAAAGGATATCTAATACCGTAGCTATGGGTAATTCAAGGCCACATGTCGCTCTGAAACCTTCCAAAACTCAGGGACTCTACCAACAACATTTGGTAGCAAACTGTCAAGTTGCAGGAGCTCAGTTTCCTGCCAGTAAGTTAAAAAAAAAAGATTTTGAGTAAAATTTTTACACCTAAAAAAAAATTTAAAGGGAAAAAAAGCACAAAAACAACCCACAAAGCCTTCTTCATGTGCTGCAGCCTCACTTAGGGCTATCCTGTTGGGGTTTCAGAAATCCAGATGTCCATTAAAGGACAGCAGAGTTTTAAAAAAATTGTATCTCTTTGCTCCCAACTAGTAGCCGTATAGATTTTTTGCAGCCTGGATATACTAATCCTACACTAGCCACTGGTAAACGTGGATAAAATTAAAGATGGTCATTGTAAAGTTGCCCAGACCTGAATTGTAAGAATGCTAGAGCTGCATTGCAGGGCTACTACAGAAGTTACATCTAGCTGTATTAGGAATCAGAGCATCTAATAATAGAGATCATAAAGATGCAAATGAACTCCTCTCCATCTGCAACACCAGGCAAGGAGCAGTGAAGCTTTAAGATATAAGAGGGGGGGGGGAAATAAATGGCCACCACAGAGAGGCTTAACCTCCAAATCAGAGTGAATTAGAAGTGCAATGAGGTGGCAGTGATGAATATTTAGCATTATGTTTTTAGCCAACAAGTGCCAAGGCAGAGACCATAGCAGGTGGTAGGGGAGGAGGGAACTGCAGCAGAGGGACAACTGTCACCCTGAGCTTGAAGGCTGACATTTAGTCAGAGAGAAGAAGGGTGAAATGGTGCATTTAATAGCTTAATGCTGGCCTGAAGAAAAGAAAATGGGATGGCTTAGAATTGATAAAACTTGTAGAAGGAAGCAAAAGGGGGAAAGGAATGTAGAGAGATTGTCCTGCTCATTAAACTTGATTCTGAATCAGTGGAGATGTGCTGTTGTGTATCTGTCAGGAAGGGTGGGGGTGGGGGGGAGGAAGCCAAACATCTCTTTTTTAATCTGGGGAGAATTTTTCATTTTGTTTTGTTTCACAGGGCTTTTTGCCTTTCCCCTGTCAAATGCAGAACTCTAGTGTGGCCAAAAGGAAGGAGGGTTCGTTTCCAAAAGCTTTCAGTGCAGATTAAATCATTTTTGTTGCATTGATTAATGGATAGATAGTCCTTCCTTGAGCAATTTCAGGCTATTGGCAACATATTGCCAGACATTGCTGGCTGTGACTTCCAGAAGAAATGTATTTTGAGTAGTTGGGAGAAGCTGGCTTGGTTCTGAAAAATAGTTTGCAAAGTCCTTGTGCATTAAGATTTAGAGCCTAGTAGAAAGTCTGCTATAGCCAAGGATGAAAGGTATGTTGACCTTCAAAACTTTTTACTTAGGTCTTAAGTTAAAGAAGAGGGTGGGGTTTTTTTTAGCAATCTTGGCATGATTGTTGGCTTATTTTCCCAATTGAAAGTAGTGTAATAGTTTAATCTCAAACTTTGTTGTTTTGTGCATAGCAATTGTGACTATTGTGCTAATGTTGCAAAGATGCTATATAGATGCTGCAAGGCAAAATGAACGATGGATGAAGTGATCATTTCACGTTTGTTGATTGGTGAGAGATAACTACAGAAGCTTACATATGTGCAGCATTTATTGGCCTTTTAAAATTTGCTATTAAACCCTCATTATATGGAATGGACAAGGAGTATTGGCAACATTTTGGCTCAAACCACTCCATATTTTATTAGAAAGATTTTGGTATTGTACTATGTTTGAATCATAGGACTGATTTAAAAGTCTGTTGGAATAGAACTACTTATCCATCCTGGTTTAGAATGCCGTGTATCTGGCTAGAAATGCAAGTGTATGAAGAACTTTTGCTTTTAATAAAGGAGGAGAACGATGTCTCCTAGGCAGGAAGAATAGCTTTGCACATCTCGAATGGGATACATTGGTGTCCAGAGCTATTGATAGCTTCTCTTTCTAACTGGAGAAAAACTGAGCCAAGGCCTGAGGTCTAACTCCAATGCTTCCCCACCTTCTGGGAGAAGTCTGGACAGTACTTCCTTAGGCTACAGGTGTGGATTCATACGGATAAATGCTTTTCTATGTAAACATTCACACCATATTGCTTAAAAGCTCAGATGTTATGAAGTAAAATCCAACCCTATATTTTCCTTGATAATCTTAATCTTCTATGCGTGTGGACTTGCTTTATTTTGCTTTTTTTAATTTTTATGGAGAAATGCATAATCCTCACTTTTAAGTTGAATGATTGTCAGTCTGATTTCCAAATACTTATTGGATTCTCCAGATTCTTTGTGCAAAAAGTCAACCAAATTAAAATTCCTAACTATTCCTGAAAATGCAGGGGGGGGGAGACTTACCTCTATGCTTAGTGAAAACACTGCTGATCTAAAAATAATTTTGTTGCAAATATGTACTGCAATTGCAATTACAATTACAATCCTGAAGGGCAGATGTTAGGAGAATAGCTGGACACACATTGCTTGTTTCCTACATGAAGCACCTTAATCCGAAAAGCAGAATGTTCTCTTCTTAGCATCACAATTTGGATGTGGTCATATGGAAGAAGATAGGAAGGCTTTTACAGATTGTTTCCCTTCTAGGCAGATTGTTTCTCTTTTAGAAAGGACTTGCCAATCTTTTGAGAGACTGGGCAAGATTTCCTTTAATGTCTTTAAATTTGCCTGTGCAAAAGGAAGCAAAGCCACGTTGTTTCATACACACATAAGCCAGCAAAGAGTTCCCTTCTCCCAGCCTTTCATGTTCTATTCTTTCCTGCCCAATGTGCTGCTAAGCTGAGCACAGGGAGAACCAATGGGGGGAAAAGTCTCAGTTTTCCAATTTCTCACACCAGTGACAATATGAGGGCAGTCTCCAAGTAGCAACCTGGCATTTTCAGGTTATACATTGCTTAACAACAAATCTGTGTTTGCTCTTATATGTACACAAGAAGAGGCGTGTGTTTTCAAATACCTGCTCATCATATCTGTTTTTGGCATATTTAGGTATATGCTTTAAATCAGGGGTCTCCAACCTTGGCAACTTTAAGCTTGGCGGACTTCAACTCCCAGAATTCCCCAGCCAGGTTGGAGACCCCTGCTTTAAATAGAAAAATATAAAATGCCCATCTTGAAAATATGTAAAGAATTATATGCTAGAGGATACCTGCCAACAGCTTGAGCTACTTATGTGGATGCTTTCTATTTAGCACTACATATTTTCTATTTATTTTTTCTGTTCCTTCCTGCCTATTGCTGCTAGAGTCCAACTTTCCTTTTAGTTTGAGAGAAAATGCTCATCATCTTAAAGGACAACATACAAGGGGCTGTTTTCTGCTGATGCAGGACAACATTCTATCAACACCAAGTGCTGAGAAATGCAACTAGTAGTAATTCCCAAGCCTTCACCTGTTCTATATGCTAATCTTGCTATTTCACATTCTTGTGATAAGGTCTTCTTAACCCATTCTTCATGTTACAACAGGGATCAGCCATTTTCAACCATAATCCATTGTTTATTCCTACATCATAGTTGTAAGTGGCAGAATTAAAGGAAAACCTTCTTGATAGAATGAATATGATATTCCATAACGTACTACAGTGTTTAGTTGAACATAGCAGTAGGATAGTAGATTCAAACCTATTGTTTCAAATTAGTTCTACTAAAGAACAAAGTGATTGGAAGAAAAAACAGTGGCTCAAGTGCTCATAAATTATATTTATCCTTCTGTATATTACAGAAGATGGCTGGGGGCTTGATTCAATCTAAAAAGATTGTGGAGAAATTTCCTGACAGTTAGAACAATTAATCAATGGAACGACTTGCTTCCAGAAGTTGTGGGTGCTCCATCACTGGATGTTTTTAAGAGAGATTGGACAACCATTTGTCTAAAATGGTATGGGGTCTCCTGCTTGATCACAGGATTGGATTAGAAGACTTCCAAGATCCCTTCTAACCAAAGGTGGTATTCAGCAGGTTCTGACCAGTTCTGGAGAACTGATAGCGGAAATTTTGAGTAGTTTGGAGAACTGGTAAATACCACCTCTGACTGGCCCTGCCCCCATCTATTCTCTGCCTCCCAAGTCCCAGCTGATCGAGAGGAAATGGGGATTTTGCAGTAACCTTCCCCTGGAGTGGGGAGGGAATGGAGATTTTACAGTATCCTTCCCCTGCCACGCCCACCAAGCCATGCCCACAGAACTGGTAGTAAAATTTTTTGAATCCCACCACTGCTTCTAACTCTGTTATTCTGTTTTCACAAAACCTTTTAATGCCCTTCCTTTTGAACAGAAGACACACCCAGCCCTGCACCCAGTCCACTGAATATGGATTCCACACTTCTCTTTCCTTGGTTTTTGGCATGTCTAAGATGGAAGCAGATGAAATATCAAGGATGTTCCAGTAGAACAGAGTAGAATACATGGGCTGTTTAGTAGAACAGAGCATTGCTTAGGTTTGAGAAAGAAAGACAGGCTTTGTTTTGAATGGATATGAATCCCTGACTTTGGGGGTGGCAGAAATTTGCTGCATCTAAACTTAAAGTTAGCACTCTCTCTCTCTCTCTCTCTCTCTCTCTCTCTCTCTCTCTCTCTCTCTCTCTCTCTCTCTCTCTCTCTCTCTCTCTCTCTCTCTCTCTCTCTCTCTCTCTCTCTCTCTCTCTCTCTCTCTCTCTCTTACAAATGTCTGGATCATTGGTCATTTTCTGTTTCTGGAAAAGTCTGTCTTCTGAATGTTGTTTTAAATCCCATCCTGGTATACAGTAGCTGTACATTGGAAACAACCTAACCAGAAAACAATCTATCAACAAGTACCTTGTATTAAAATTAGGACTGAGTATCCAGAGCCTTTAATGAGGCTGCTTAAAAAGCTGGCAGCTAAACATTTTGAGGAAGGGGAAATGTCCCTGCTTTCTTTTTTGTTTCTTTTAACTATTATTTAATAAAAAGATAAAATGAGCTGGGAGGTGGGGATGCTGAATACAGAGGAAGAGATGTCAATGATGATGCTTGGTTTTCCAATGTCTGACTGAGGAGAATTATTGTCACCCTTTGAGATGATGGGGTAATGTCAGCTAAAACTTAGCTGATATTTCTGAAATAGCATCTTAGGGACTGCTATTTACATTGGTTTATTTAGACTAAGTTCCATTGTGCTGTTCAGCACTTTTGGCAATGATTCTAGCAAAGTGTTTTTTTTTATATGCGTATTTGATTCATACCAAAGAATCCTGATTACATGAGCTTTTTGAACAATACATCTAGATATATGGGCATAAGTAAGTTCTGACTGGTTTAATTTGTATCTCTAGTCAACTTAAATTGAGTGGAAGTGAAATCAACTGGAAGTGAAATTAATTAGTGATGAAAATTAATTGGTGAGAATTTCTGCTTAGATCCATACTATTATGTTATCATTATGTCTGTAGGAGATGAAGAAGAAAGATTTTTTTCCTAATAAGTGCTAGGTTTCACTTATAAATAGATAAATATTATCTACCGTAACATAAGCATTTATATTAAAAATTGGTTTATATAGCCATTTATTTAAGTTTAATTGATTACTTGATTAATAATATATAGTAAATGAAAGCAGTATTATCTTACACCTTTCTTTTAGGAAGGAAATCCCCCTTTATTTGAGCAGTAATTCACCTTTGACCATATATTTAAGACATGTGGAACAGATAATAGCCCCCCTCCCCAAATTAACCAAAAATTACAGGAAGCACTTAGTTTTTGATCTTGTAAAAGACAAGATAGATAAAAGGCAGAAAAAGAAAACTCAACTGTATCACAATTTGTAGCATTTCTAGCCTACAGAACAGAACTGATGTTCAACAGTGATGGTGTATGAGTTACCCAGTAACAGTGTGGATTGCATTGTCTTGAACTATCCAGGCATGGGAATCTATCTAGGCAATGATAGAGAAGAGGGGGGTAGATGAGGGAATCAATTAATCTAATGTTGGGTCATACTAATTAATTTGATAGGCAACTTTAGAATATATCTTTAGTTCAGACTAAGGAGAGTTGTTCAGACATTCCAGAAAAAAGGGAGACTTGAGAAAGTCAAAGATTTTGAGGCAAGAATACAGGCTAAATATAGAGTTTGTAGCAGTTCTCAGTGGAAAGCTAATATTATATAGGTAATACTTAGCTTGCAGTCCTAGGCACACTTATTATGGAGTAAGCTCTATTGAAATGTACAGTAGAATTTATTTTTGAGTGGATATTCCTCAAATTGTGCCATAAGTCCACTTTTAATTAGCTATGAATTTGGAAAGTCATACCAGAGATCATAAAAATCATGGTAGAATTTTCTGTGTTCTGCTCAACTCCAAAGCTGGAGCTGGCTTGGGGAAAACTTGGAGCATGATGGCCTGTGAAAGCACAGGTTCTTTTCCCTTTTCTTTTCCTATAGGAATGAAGCATGCTTCTCCTCTCTAGTATCTTTTCTCTAATCCTGTCACAACCTTCTTCATACTTTGCAATTAAACTCTTGTCACTTGTTTAAAACAGTGATGTGTTTTGTCATTGCTTGACAAACAAATACCATATTGCTGCTAGAGGGGGGGTCTGTTCCTATCAAGTATAACGGCTATTAACAAAATTTACATCATTCCCCTCTTCCCCTATTAATGAAATGCTTTAATTTGCCTGCTTGTCAAAATCCAAGTTATATTCCTACATAGCTCGGTCATGAAAGACCTTGTTTAAATTGTAAAAAATTTCTCAGAGCATGTGTATGTGTGTGTATATGTGTGCTTGTTGTTTTTAATCCACCTGCATGCCTCCCACCTAGCAACATTCTTCTGTCTCTCCCCCAGGGGGCACCCTTCTGCCAGGGAGCGAGCCCACAGTGGACACGGTGTCAGTGCAGCCCATTCCAGCCTACTGGTATTACGTTATGGCCGCCGGAGGTGCTGTTCTGGTGCTGGTCTCCGTCGCGCTGGCCCTTGTGCTCCACTACCACCGGTTCCGCTATGCGGCCAAGAAGAGTGATCACTCCATCACCTACAAAACCTCCCACTATGCCAACGGGGCCCCTCTGGCTGTGGAGCCGACTTTAACAATAAAACTAGAGCAAGATCGCAGCTCGCATTGCTGAGAATGGAACAGAAACACAATCATTTTAAACAAAACAAAACCAGACTTCAGATATGTTGCCTCAATTTTGCACTTTTCTCCTTGCCCAGCATATATGTGAACTCAAGATATCTCTTCCCCCGATCCCTTGTTCTTTGACAAACTCTTAAACTATAATGCTGCATCTTGGAAGAGACTCAGTTCCCCTGTCTCTTTGGAAGCGAATGCTCCTTCATTTCTATTTTCAAAGACTTGATTTTGGGTTTTATCCAGTAGACACCTTGCAAGGAAACTCAAGAGCAAGTCATGAGGGGTATGCAAGAGAATAGGTGTGTGCACTTGTATATCTATATCTCTATGTATGTAAGTGTGCATGTGTGTGATATTGGCTGGATGGCTCCCTGGGAAGATTACTTAGGACTTGCGTGTACCATTCTGGCTTTCCTCCTGGAATACCTTTTTAAAGCCGAAGACGCTGATTTGTTTCCTTGGCAAAGTGAGCAATGTTTTTTGTTGCCTTATCTAACTCTGGCTGGGTTTATGACTGAGATCCTTTAAGAATGTCAGCTAGCTCAGGCTGGTTTAAAAAAGAAAGGCTTGGCCCAAGACAAATTAAATGTGGCAAGCTAAAAAAAGAAAAGGAAAAATTACTACAGGGGAAGGGAGGAACTCAGAAAGGCTTGGTGATGGTCAAAACTCAGATTGTACAGTGTTGCGTTCCCAGACATCAAGAAAACATAGCCATTGTTTTGGTAGTGGAATTAATCCAACAAAACAAATTTTTTAAAGTTGCCTTATAAAAGAGAAGCTCATAATGAATGTTCAGTTTATCTGTTAAACCCAGTCTTAGAGTAATGCATAGATATCAATACATCAAAGGATTTGGAAGCTCCATAAAATGGAGGTTTATTTAGTTTGATTAGTGAACCTCGCTTCAAGAGGTACTTCATTTGGGATTTGGGGGGGGGGGGTAAGAGTAAGGATTTTTCCTCATTTGGGAGTTGGGGGGGGGGGTAAGAGTAAGGATTTTTCCCTTGAAATTTACTAATAATTTACAAAAGACAACCGTTTCCCCTGTTTTCTCTCTCCAAATTTGCATTAATGGTTGACTGATAAGAGTTTGTATTTGTTGTCATGTTGCTTCTTGAAATATTGGTAGTAACATCTGTCAACTAAAGCTCCCGAAATAAGGGCGTACTGAAATCCAGATATCTTTGCATCTTTTAATGAAAAAGGCATAAAGGAATTCTCAGTAAGCCTCTCTTTATTGATTTGCTCTGAAATAATGCAATGGAAATGCCTTATATAGACTAACATGTTACAATACACAAAGGTGGTTGGAATTGTTCCATCAGATATATTTTCAAGCAAAATACATCTCCATGGAATCCTATTTCCAATGGTTTTCGCTTTTTTGAAAAACATCCAGTCATAACTAATTGTTGCTGCATCTTTCTTCAAACTGCCATTCATCCTTTTGCCTTCATGATAGCAGAAATATATAGCAGAAATGTTATTGTGCTGGGGGTTTAAGGCTGTGGGAGCGTTCCCCAGGGGGGGGTACCACTTGTCCAAGCCCTCAAGAAATCAATGAGACTTGTGCAATAAAATGGGTGCTGCCTTGAACAACTCCCATTGATTGAATTGTGCAGGAGAGATTCCAAACAAATGGACCCCTACATTTATGTGGGATTAGCAAAGGTCACGAAAGCAGCTGGGGATCCTCTGTCAGAGGCACCCTTTATCTAGAGATGTTTGTCATATCCTCCCACCCTGTTATTCAGGTAGCATGCTCTGATGCATGTAGCAAATGGATTCTGCCAAGATGCTTGCTTAGGCTGGGCTAATGCCACACAGTGCTGTTTAATGCAGAAATTGTTCTTCAAAGTGCATAGTGAAAAATAAAGGAGGGTGTGTGCTGATAAGCTTTAACTAGATTAGGAGGAACATGTGAGAGCAAAAGGTGATCACACATCAGATATCTCAAAATGGGGAGGGGGTGGACATTCTTCAAGGAGGGCCATGGAACAAGGAAAGCTCATATTCCAGAAAATATTCAGTATCTCCTCTTAAGATGTGCTTGCTCTTTTGTTTTTTGCTTTTTGGTCCTTTGGTTTTGTAGGACCCAGGAAAACATCTTCCAGAATGGAAGTCATATTTTAGCAAATATCTTTGACTTTCTGTAGTTGTGGTACTTGTCACAGGAAATCTCCAATGCAGAATAATGGTCTATTTCCTCCCAATGGTTTTCTTGATTTTGCCCCAACCCACCCTCAGCAATCAAGTGCAATATGTCCATGAGACTTTCTATTTCACCCTAATAAAAAATATGCCCAGTCTGGATGTATTTAACCTGATTGAGATACCCCATTTTAAAATTTCACCAAAGATTCACTTGCCCACCCCAAATACTTACCATCACCTTTCACTCCTCCCCTTACAGCTGTGACACTGTCAGCATCACTCAGTTGCTGTGTGTGAAAATATCTTGTGGAATTTTGAGATTCTTGACAATGTATTGTGTGGAATGTAATAAAATGATATTTTTATACATAGATCTGCTTTCTTCTTTATCTCACCTTTGAATCTTATGTTTCTAATTTTCTAATATATATGTATATAATATATGTATCTACCTATTGTCCCCTCACCCTGAAGTGGCAGAAGGTAAAATAATATCACAAAATTTTAAGACAAATCAGGAGAAATTATAGCTCCTTAAACTTCCTGCATTTTTGTAACCATGTCTGAAGTTATTATGGACTCTGACCTTATGGAAAAGCAAGAGAGGAAGCCTCATAAGATTATCTGTAATACAGGAAAAAACTGGCTATGGCCCTCTGTCTACTTTTGGATCAGTACAGAGCTCTTACCTCTGTAGGAAGATTTCAGACACTCTACTTTGGAGACTTCAGATTTAAATAGATTGAAACCAATGATATGAAATAAAGAATTGGTTTGGATGGTTTGGATTTATATGCATGCCATTATACTCAAATTTGTTCAAGTTTAATTTTCTCCCTAACAAAGAGCTGAATGACATGATCTCATTAATAGGTCTAATATTGTGGCATAGATGATGTCTTTGGTTCAGTCTACAATTTTCAGCAGGTGAATCTCTTAGTAAAATTGGTGCCATATGAACTTCCATTACCCACAATCATTACCATTTTAAGACAGGTCTCATTTTTAAGCACTGTTCATGTGAGCAGTGTATCTTATAAGAAGAGAAAGAACAGACTGAAGATCTGTATATGCATATCTTGTTCACGGAGGTTGATCTGTAATACTGTTGAGTACCACTTCTCCCATTTGTAAAATAGGCTTTAGATCTATGCCCAAATACAGGATTTGATTTTATCGAGTTCCTTTCTTATGCAACCTAAGCGCAGTGTAGTGAATATTGATAATAGCTAGACATTATGAATGTCTGCCATAAATTGCTATTACTCTTCTAACTTCATTAGGATGAGGAAATCCAAATTGACATGAGATTGGATCTTCACTCTTTTAACTGCCTGACTTCATTTGAAATTGAGATTGGATCCTAATGTTCAATATTGGATCACTGAACTGACATTAATTTCTGAAAGAGCATGGCTGCGATCGTATAAAGTGTCTATTGCTGATGAGCAATTATGTTCACCATCACACCATCTGGAAAGGAAACAACAAGGAGGTATTCCAGATTGAGCCCTGGCCATTATTTATAGGATCTTGTGCTGCATAATCTTAAAATAAGATCACACACCATTTATGTAGAGGATTGAGGCTTTAATGAAAGATTCCTGTGTAGTTTTTTTTTCTTCCTGTCACTGCTTGTTAGGAATGTAGTCATCTTGATCAACTGAGCCAATTCATAAGATTCATTTGGGATTTGCTAGAGTGTTTAGTTGCTGATTATGATTATACTAGATTTCCCTGGAGAAGATGCCCAGGAGATGAGACACATCATTTCAAATTGTCTCCACGGGATTGCGTTTACAAAATAAGGCATGGAACTGCCTTTCCAAAAGCACACTTGAAAAATCTTTGCTAATTAGGCTGGGTATCAGGCCAGCTTGCCCATCAGAAGGTTTTTTTTAAAAAATAAATAAATAAATAAAAGCCTCACTATAATATTGGGCATTTGGCCACTTGAAAATGTGCACAGATCTGAATAGATTAATATTGAGACATGTGGTGCTGTCTCAATTTTAAGAAATTATGTACTGCACTGTGCAGTCTCTCAGAATAGTGGAATAAAACTCACACTTTGAAGAAAGGTCACTATGGTGGGATATTTGCTACTGAAATGAAAGATAAAGTTACTCTGGGGATACCATATCAAAGCCAAGGGGGAAAAAACCAAAGGAATTTCAAGAGAAGGCAGAATACTTTTAGTAAATGTGGTTCTATTTCTTGGAGGAACTAGCACATTTCAGATATTGTTTTATAGAAGGATGAGAGAACAGTCAGTCAAATTTTATTTTGGTGAAAGATGACTACTCTTCAGGAGTTCTATCCAAACATTTGATTTCAGGATCATTAGCTCTGGTGTATATCTTAAAATGTAATGTAAATATAATCATACCAAGGGTCCACTTTCAACCCAATGGAAGCAAAACAAAAAAATGAATTCAATTTAAATGTAATTCAGCTTCACATGAATTAATTATATATAATATGTTTACTCCATTTCTATTTATAACACCTGTTACTTTAAAAACTTGGCAGCAATATTTAGAAGGGAGCAGCATTTAAGATTTGAGGGCCCACACACTCTTCTGGAACCTCAGATTGTGTACCGTTATTTCAGAGCAATAACTCACATGGCTAGTCATTCATGTAGTATTGTGAGTTCATTAAAAGCATTGGGATATTTTTTAAAGGAAAAATATTTAATTTATTTATAGTAACTTAATTATATGAAATCAGGTGATGCTTCAAGTAGCATTAGCAAAGACAAGAAATTTGTCAACTCAGGAAAGGGATGCATCCCAAGAGAAAAGCTCTATCTATGCTAACCCTTCACATATTCTATCAATAATCCCTAAAGGGTTAAATTCATTATGGTTGGGAAATATTTGCAGCTTTAACCAAGAATTAACAAAGGATTATTTAAAGCCCAACTATTCTGAAACTTTATGTTATTTCTTAAGAACCACTGTGTTGCAAACTTCACACTTCAGAACTAACTGCACAAGTAGCAATTCAGGAAGGCTTTATTTATATAAACTGTGCTATGTCTTTCATTGGCAAATGTATAACTGAAAAATCATCTTGAATGTGTTGACTGAACCCAGTGAATGCATCTAAATAATTCATAACAATGTGCCAAAGTCTTCTTTTAAAATCTTTTACATTCTTCAAATTGTATTCAATTGATCACAGTGATTAGTTTCTATCTTTAGTATTGTCATCAGCTGGATAAAGTAGTAAAGGGGAATGCAAATGGTCTTTTGCTATTTATTTGCATTTGGAGGGATGTCTTTAGGCACCTTAGGCAGAATTACCCCAAACAATTTGACTGATTATACTGGAGATAAAAACAGCCCAGAGAAACAAATGCAAATAGAGGAACTCTTAAGAAGTTAACATCCCAAGCCTTGCTGGGATCAGAGGTCCAATGGCTCTTGTTTTTAGATAGCCAAGTTCATGGCTGCAGATATGACATTTGGACAAAAAATGATGGCCTGGTTTCAATTGAAGATACTGAAGGGAGGGGGGACTGAAGATCAAACATTGAAATGGTAAGTAATTGGAAAAGTGTGAGTGATTTCCATTTTACACAATGGCAAACTGGTAGAAATCACTCCATCAAAAGAGATGTGTGGCACTTTAAGATTATTTTTGGATATACTTTCCTGGAGCACAGAACACTTAGTCAGATGCCTAGAATATGACCTTGAAAAATAAGTATTCTGTAAACCCAGAGTACTTGCCTTTCCTATCACTGTCCTCTGTGTTTCTGATTAAATGCACTGTGAGCTAAAGATCTTTCTGCAATAATAAATGCACTTGTCTTCAAAGTCCAGTAAGCGACTATCATGGCTAGTCCTCTGAAAACTCAGGCAAAATAAAACTTGAGCAAAGAAGGCTACAAATTAGGCAGGTTTTTCAAAACAAGTAGGATTAACTGGGGAATTCAGATGCATTGTGCCATCAGATACATTTGCCTTCAATTCAGACTGGATTCCCCGTGACTTCCTGAGCAAGCCCCTGCAGTTCACAACGTTTTTTTCAGAAGTGGTTTGCCTCTGCCTCCTTCCTAAGCCTGAAAGAGAGTGGCTGATCCAAAGCTTTTGTACTTCAGGTTTTCCTACTTCTAGTCCAACACCTTTAACCACTAGGCCAAACTGGCTCTCACCTACCAGACATAAACATTACTTTTTTAAAAAAGAGTTTAAAAAAATCTGAAATAAAGAAATGTCAACAGCTGGTACTGAAAGCACTCAAACTACCCATTCCCCTCCCTCTCTCCCTCCCAGAACATCTGTTTGAAAACACCTATGGCATTCCACTGCATTGTTTCCTGTTTGATAGTATATGGCTTAGCAGACAATGGCTTCAGTTCGTATCTGAGGTAAAATAGAAGGAGAGATGGTTGGAGGCTTAGGCTTCACTGCCCCAAAGAACATAATCTGTAGTTAGCGGGCTTCAGCTACCTCATACACAGAGGAAGGGAATATGCTTGCTGAAATATAAGGGTGTTAGATTGGTGCCTGCCTGCTTCACATTATTGTAATATGAGAAAATGGAGGCACCCAGGCCTTCCACCCCGCTCTTTTTTAGGCCCACAAGTCATCCCCCCCACCCTTCCTTTGTGCTGGGAGGCAAAGTAAGAACTCTGACTCCAGCAGATGGGAGAGAGCCAAGAAGGAGGGAGGCAGGAGAAACTATTGCAAAAACAGCAGACATTACTGGGTATACACTGCAGGGAGTCACAACTGATCAGCAGTTCCCTGTGGTGCCAAACACATGTTTTAATACACCAAATGTTCCCTTTTTCAGCACGTAAGAATACAGGCATCCAAAATGTCATACATGAAGCAGCTCTAATTCTTCCTTCTGGCTTTAAGTGTGGA
>QLTV01002419.1:969034-979111 GCA_003457575.1 Thermophis baileyi | reverse complement strand
ATAATAATAATAATAATAATAATAATAATAATAATAATAATAATAATAATAATAATAATAATAATAATAATAATAATAATAATAATAATAATAATAATAATAGATAAATCAAGTCTTTTCGCTCTCAGGAGTCAGGACTTTTCCACATAAGTCTTAAATCACCAGATAGCTCATCTTAATGCAGGTTATGTTTTCTGTGTAAAACAGAAAGCGAGGACAGAATTTGTAATGTAAATGAGCATTTTGGCCACAATAAATACCTATTAGCAATAAATATCTTCAGTTAATTGGAATGCGGAGAGGAACTGAAGACAAAGGCTTATCTTTGCTTGAGAGCAAGAACTCCAAGAAGAAGAAGACGACAAATTCGGGAGTAAATCAGCCTTCCCAAGCAGTAGGCTCTCTATCATCTCATTCATCTGAAGGAGACAGATAGGGAAGCCTGGGCAGGAAAAGACAGTGGCTTCCCCTGATTTGGTTGGTCTTGGAATTTGCAACCCTTGTGATTAATGGACACTTAACTTCCTTGCCAGTGGGTGGCACTTTGGGGTCCAAAATGAAAATGGTAATCATCAGAAAAGATTATCCAGTGTGGGTTGTTTCAGTATGCAACAGAATCCTTGTGTATCCAACTAAGAAGTTGGCAAGCTGACATCAGAAGTTTTGTGTGAGACTATTGAAAACATTTCCATTTGGCAGATGTACTTATTAAGTTATGGTGGGGATGGGGGAAGCTTCTGTCATTGACCTTATCATTCAAAAACTGAAATGCTAATCCTAGCATATACATCAGAGGTGGGTTCCTCCCAGTTTGGACTGGTTCTATAGAACCGGTAGTAACTTGGTGGCCTGGGTTGCTAGAACCGGCAGCGACCCAGGCCTGCCACGCCCCTGAACTGGTTCTTTCGGTGGCGCCATAGGCGCCGCCATCTTGTTTTCTGCTTCTGCGCATGTGCAGAAGCTTTTTTAAAGCACTGCACATGTGCGAAGTGCGTGTGCGCCCGCGCGGTGCGGCACTGAGCAAACCGGCAGCGAAGAAAAGAAGAACCCACCCCTGATATACATGTACATACATACATACATACATACATACATATATTCATATACATACAGACAGACACGCACGCACACACACACACGCAGCAGCAGCAGCAGCAGCAGCAGCAGCAGCAGCAGCAGTGTTATGCAATTCATGTGTAGACAGCACCTGGAGTAGAATCATGGAGTCAACATTAGCCAGTTGCATCTTTTGGGCATAAACCCAGAACACAGGCAACCATTGACAGCAGCTCCAGAGAGTTTCAGATATAATTTTTGTAACCCTACCTAAGTACCAAGAATTAGCCATCAAGCTATCATTCTGCAATAGTCACCCTGCTTTTTATGCCTCACAGACATTTCTGCTATACATAAAATTGATATTGTGATGGTAAGTAAGCCCTAAGAAAATCTTTCAGTCTTTTGACTGAAAGTCTTTTGAGTTCTCTTCTCTTCTCATCTCAAACTCACCCTCAGTGTTTGATTATAAGATAGTAGACTGTTCACGATCATAATTTGTTTGGTAGCCTGATATGTTTACTCAATAATACTGTGAAGGAATTTTCACCTTAAGATTTCTAGCTTGCTTGAATTGAACTCTCTTTGCCATCTGAGCCTCATCATCCTAACACCTCAATCCATGCCCCTCCTGTATGCCTGCTTCAAACAGCTAAGCTACAGTGTGGTTTGCTTGCTTTTGAGTTGGCACAAGATGCATAAACCTGTCTTTTGTGTTTTAGAATTCTGTCTGAGCTATAAAGTTATTTCATACTTTATAAAGTATATATAGCTATATGTCAAGCTATTAAGTTAGTTCAACTGAATAAAAATAGTCTTTGTATTAAGTATTAAATCAGGCCACCAAGAAAATACATGGAGAAGATTGTATTCCATCTATCTATATATTATTAAAACTCTTGTTGTCATGACCTCTAACTGGGGGAAACGGTGCAGTATAGGGCAACAGTTTTTCAACTAAGGTGTTACTTATGGGCTAACTTACAGAATGCATACAAAATCTGGGACCCATCACTCCCATGGGAATGAAATTTGGGGAAGTTATTACTGCTTCAGTGCTACTGTTATGGGCTGCTGCTCGGCTGCTGCTGCTGCGGTCATGTAATCTTCATTTTCAATGTTCCATAACAGTTTTCCAGCCAGTCTCACAATCCCTCGCTCCCTCCTCCACCCAGCAGCAGCCACTTACTTGCCTGCTGGCAAAGGAAGGGAAGAGAGATTTCCTATGCTCCCTACCAGATTCCTCGATGGGAAAGCTTTATAGGAAGCCAACAGCAAGTCAGAAATCATACTTGCTCCCACTGCTTTTTTGCCTGCCCTTGGTCATTCTGTTTCTCTGTTTAGGTAAGGAAATATCTCTGAAACAATGACCCAATGAGGCACGGGTTGTCTAGTTGTTTCTAACATTCCACAGCTTTCTGCATTCTGTCCTTTTCCTCCATCTTGGCTTAGAATGAATGTTCCAACCCATCTAACACCTAAGCCAACATCCATCTAATCAGTGTACTCCTCCAAATGTGTCCCACTGATGCTTTTCCCCTTGTATGTTTGCCTCTTTGCCTGATTTGTCTTGGTTTACTATATTTTCTTGGCTTATGTCCCCTCTTGCACTTTGGCAGTCAAAACTGCTTTCACCCTCTCCGCCCAAGACTGATTCAACCTGTTCTGGAAGCCCTCCAGATTTTGTTGGCTTTTCCTAAGATTCACTTTTGGACAATGAGTGCCAGTAGTCTAACTCTATTTTGATCGGGGGGGGGATCCTTTTTCTATAGATCCATTTTCCTCCAAAAGATTATTTAGAAGCTAAGAAATCTAACTACCTCTCCTGGGATCAGTGTCTCAGTCATGCTTTGAGATTATTTAGCTTTGTTTGTCTAGTTGACTGTATATATGTATGTGAAATGTTCCCATTTTTAGAAAGTTGCCTTGGAGTTGATAGCTTTCAGACTCCCACCTAATTAAAGATGTTACCGGAGATACTATGTGTTGAATTTCTAGAAAAATGTGTAGTTGTATCTGTAAATCTGGAATTCTTGGGAAAGTTTGGTGGTAAAAAGAAGGGCATCTAACCCTTGAATTTTTCTGTCTGTCCATATATCCTGATGGAGTTAGAGTCTTAATATCATAATAACAGACAAACAGGCTGCAGGCAATTATTGCTCTTGATGTTATTATTGTTGTCTCTGTATCTGCATGTCTGGAAAATCTTTGGCTTTTCAAATGTCTACTTTACCAATACTAAAGTTCTGCAGCTGGAACATTTGACACTAGGTGGTGGGAGCCAAAGTTATCTGCAGATGCTGCTAAAATTCTAGCGTTGGCCTGGTATTTTAAAAAAATGTGTGCATCCTTGTTCCTCTGAACTCTAATGCAATCCACAAAGTGAACATCTGTAATTAGCAGTTCTGAAGGATCTTCTGCTTCCATAATGCAAGATAATTTCCTTCAGGTTTTTTCCCCATAAGGTTCTCTTAGGAAATGACAAGAGTCCCTTGCTTTCCTAGTGGAAGGAAGGCTGGTGCCAAATATTTGTTCCTCTGCTAATGCAAAATTGTCTTGCTTAAAGCTTTGTTGTAAATCTTTCAGACAATCTATCTCTAGAACCTTAGTATGTTTTATTAAAGTAATAGTATAGATTTAAACACTTTTCACATACTGCCCCCCCTCTCAGCCCAATAATGGTATATTTACTACTTAGCTTGCTTTGAGCTTATGAGTTTAAATATTAGAAGATGTAGCATTCTGAATTAAAAATACTTTTTGCAGCTCTTATAAACTGTTGGCTATTTATTTTATATACGATTTTTAGATTGATAGTTTATGTATACTGTTCCAATCATAGCAGACTGACTAGTGCACAGTGCTAATCAGAAACACCATAAGATTTAATAAGCATAAACAAGGGTATTTGAGTCAAGCTCCTTTCTATATTGGCTAAATCCAATCTTTTTCTCAATGAACAGGTCATATTATAAAGGCATATGGTCCAAACTAGATGTTCAGCAAGCAGAACTGAAGCGCTAAAGGACACTTAACTGCTTCAGTTTTACTTTTCAGTTGAACTTCTCAACTGTGCTGGAGTTTAGACTGACCAAATAACCACAAAGAGAAGACACAATCACATTACGCTAGCCTATGTGGTCAACAAAGTGCATATTCATCCTGTGACATCACTGCTCAGTTTGGCAATACAGTAGGTCACAAAACTAATTGGGTTCAAGTCACAACTCTTGCACAGCCATAGTTGTACTGATAGCTTTGGACTTCCATCCCAAGGCAGTGCACAAATATTGTATGAGGGCAAATGTCCTGGAGCACCCTGGATAAAGGAAATTTACTACTGGTTTTCTGTCCCACTATGGTGAGAACTGGCTATAAATCATACTCACTGTCTCCATGACATAGTAGAAAGTGGATTGGCACCAGTACTTGGAATGATTTCTTTGGAATCATCTTCACTACAACCTATTTGCTGTTATTTACAAAATAAAACAGTGTGTTTTATGACAGCTGTTATTCTGTAGCTCAGAACTCAGCCCTGATAAATAAATATAAAAACCAAAGTTTAAAGTAAAACCCAGAGGTGGCGCAGTGGTTAGAGTGCAGTACTGCAGGCTACTTCAACTGACTGCTAGCTGCAGTTCAGCAGTTCAAATCTCACCGGCTCAAGGTTGACTCAGCCTTCCATCCTTCTGAGGTGGGTAAAATGAGGACCCAGATTGTTGGGGGCAATATGCTGACTCTGTGAACCGCTTAGAGAGGGCTGTAAAGCACTGTAAAGCGGTATATAAGTCTAAGTGCTATTGCTATTGCTATTGCTATTCTCCAAATGACGGATGGCCTGCTGGCAGCCCATAGGTGGACTTACTTTAGACTTACTTTAACCCTAAACCCGATTGGTAGTGGCGGGGAGGACAAGCAGTACCTTTGGACTCAGAAGGAAAGTTTTTCAGTGAAACTGCATTGTGGGTAAGAACACGTTGCAATGTAGCCGAATTATAATCTGAAATAATTTTTGCTCCTCACTTAAAGCAGCAGCCAGGAGCTTCTGCTCCTTTTGAATTCAAATTGAATTTATATTTGAATCCAATAAGCAGTGCCAGCCCACAGTATATTTAACTCCTGTCCTTACTTCTCAGCTGCTAGGTGTAGGGCAGGATGGTCAGTTTTTACTGGCCCACGGCCAGGGGTGAACTGCAGGTTGTCTGCCTCTATGCTAGGGAAAACCTGGATGCCTGCATGTATCTGTCTCTTCATGACCCCCAAAACTAATGCAAGCTTTGTAAATGGAATTTAAATAGAGACAGCTACTGCATATGCTGCCTCTTCTAGTATTTTGCTATATAGAAAAACAGAAGTTCTCTGCATATGTTTAAAGGGAAAAAAGTAGAAGAAAGGAATTATTATTCTTTTTTTGTCTCATCTCTGTGGATTGAAAATCAGATTCTTTTAGTGAAACAATCCTCTATGGTATCCAGAGATATTCACTTTGCCTTTACAATCAATACCAGTCTCATTTCTGATTTAGGGGGGAGGCACCATAAAGAATCAATACAGTGGCTATGCGCAACCCATCTCTCACACTAACATTTTTAAAGACTGGAGCAATTAGCCTTCTAAGCCAGCCTTCCTCAATCTGCAGCAGTTAGAATGACCAGCCAGAACAGAGTTTGGATAGGAGCAGCAGAGGAAAACCTTTGTAGGAACCCAGGTCGGAGGACACTCTTTTATTGAAAAGATGCTGTCCCTTATCCCTAATTTTCCCAGCCATCTTCGGCAGCTGGCTATACAGGGCTGAAGATGTGTCATCATGCTCTTTGATTCAAGCCCACTGGCTCTTTTCTGGCTCTGTACTATCCTTCTAATGGACTGAGCAAAAATGATAAAATAGGCAATCAGCCAGTTTATAAGACACTGCTTACAATAGCTTTTATGTCATTAATTTTCCCCAAGGTTTTACATTCACTGTTGGATCTCAGCCTGTATTTAGGAAGGTATCTGCCTCTAGAAGTTGCTGTCCAAACTATAACAACTGTTTATGGTTTTCAAATTCTGAAAGAAGCCAGTAAGTAAATATTTCCCTAGGTAGTATGTCTAACCTAAGTAATAACACCTGCCTTCACTTCAGAATCACTGTGAACATATATGTGGGTAGCTGTGTTGAGGCCAATGGAAGCGATATAGTTCGTCCTAGCAAGACTACAAATTGACCTACCAGCTCCTCTAAAGCCAATCAGATCAAAGTGCCTTTCTATCAAGCATTCGACTCTTTCTCACTTCTGGATCAAGCTGAGAGAAGGAAACACTCTTTTATTTAGAGAGAGAGCCATGCTGTAAGGCAGCAATGGAAATATGTGTATCTGAGGTTAATTGGATCTTACCCCACCCACCCCGGCCTCTGTTCTCCAGAGATCAGTTTCCTCACTGTGTTTAATTCATGGTATTGGTTTGGCAATAAGATTGATACAGAAAGATCACTGCAGTGAAAAATCCAACAACAACCTTTGGAATACCAATTGTAGTTCTTGTCAAATAACCATCATTTGCACACTTAAAGAAAGGGTTGCAAACTATTATCATAGTGAAGAAGGGATGCCACATTTAACAATGGTAAGTGGCAATATAAAATTATTACATATACTTATTGGAAATAGGATTGGCACTCACTCTTGCAATTGCCCAAACATTTTAAAGTTCTCATTATATGATTCATAGATTATATAGGAGAGGAATTGGGAATATGAAGAATAAAGATATTGATCAAACAACAGCCCCAACAGTATCAGTAAAGCATGAACGTCTAGCAAGTGTAAATAAATGTTTGTACAAATGTTCTCTTTATTCAAGGGCAGTTTTCTTCCTAGAAGGCTTGAAGAATGAGTATTGACTATTCAATACTCAAATAGTTTTTGATGCATTCCCAACAAATCAGAGAGACCAAAGAAAATTACAATATCATAATCAGCTGTCCTGGTCTACAGATTTCTGCATGATTACTCCTGAAGACCAGAAAGGATAGAACAAATCTAGGCTGACAGGAGAGGGGCTCCTCTCCTCTGGTGAATCAACTAGTCAACACTGTATAGCATCCTTTCTGCAATGAACAAAGCCTGGAGTTCCATTTGGGACCATGAGAGGCCTCTTGGCAAAAAGCTCTTTCCATGACCAAATTATCCCTTGTGCTATTGGATCTTTCTTTTCCTTTCCTTTCCTTTCCTTTCCTTTCCTTTCCTTTCCTTTCCTTTCCTTTCCTTTCCTTTCCCCTTTCCTTTCCTTTCCTTTCCTTCTCTTTTTTTCTTTTCTTTTCTTTTCTTTTCTTTTCTTTTCTTTTCTTCTTTTCTCTTTCTTTCTTTCTCTTTCTTTCTTTCTTTCTTTCTTTCTTTCTTTCTTTCTTTCTTTCTTTCTTTCTTTCTTTCTTTCTTTCTTTCTTTCTTTCTCCTTCCTTCCTTCTGTCCTTGCTTCCTTCCTTGCTTGCTTCCTCCCTCCCTCCCTCCCTCCCTCCCTTTCTCTCTCTCTTTCTTTCTTTCTTTCTTTCTTTCTTTCTTTCTTTCTTTCTTTCTTTCTTTCTTTCAGTTATTCATTTTAGAATAACCGAGAAATCTGAGATATGTATTGTGTCTTATTTCAGCAACAGGTTTACATTTAAAACTAAACCAAAGGAGACATAAGAAATAGAAAGAATGCATTTGCTCAGCCTAACAGTGACATGATTGATACCTTCCATAAAGATAGCTGACCCTTGTCTGCTGGCATGTCAAGCCACCAAGTGCCTTGTGCTTGTCTGATTGGAATAGACATAGCAGAGATGTATTGAAAAGTTGCTGTCCTGATAAATATATATGTAGAAGCGTAATATATATACACACAAACTAGGTTTCATTTTCCTCCGGTGTCCCTGAAAAAGGTCACATGGAAGAGGACAAGGTTGAGCATGTTTTAATCCCCATTAAGCTATGGGGGAGAAATACTGAGTACACAAAGTCCTGTTCGATTAAACCTCAAAAATGTTAGTTTTAGAGATAAGCTATTCTTTCTGCTAACTTCTTTCAGGTAGGCACTTCCTCTTGGCCATGTTAATGTGCACTCCTCTGGTCTTTGAATTGGTATAAAAGTACATTGACTTATTTTGCATCGTCCTCACAACAAACCATTTTGGTGCATTGGCAACAAGACCAGGGAGTGGGGCTGCCCTTACAGATTCATGTGGGACATTTTCAGGGCACCAATTGGTGGATTCTCTGAATTCCAGTCTCCTCCTATATAGTCACACCTGCCAATAGGAAAAGCAATTGCCAATACCTCTCTAGAACTGGTAGCCAGCAGGAAAATGAAACACCATTCACTTTCAGTAATACAGGTGGGTGTAGGGCTCTAGTTGCTGCCTTTTTCTGTGCCACATCAACCAGTCAATAGAAGATTTTTGTAGCTTTGGCTTTGGAGCTTTTTGCATAGGACTTGATCACTTGGGAAATTGATAACCTTGGTTTTTTTTTTAAAAAAATCTATTCTGTGCAAGCCAGGTATCCACTCTCTTTTTCAGCCAAGCCAAAAGGGATATGGAGGGCGGTGCCCAATGAGAGGATATGAGACCCATATTCCTGTGTAAAACAAATAAATACTGATCTTCCAGGCAGTCAATCTTCCAGGAGCTCAAGAATGCAACCTGTGAGTTGAACTTCAACTAGCAGAGAAATCAACAAATCTCCTTCTCACTGCATCTTCCATTCCTTCCAATATTACTAACCCAACTTGTCAGATGATTTTTGTTTTATTTTATGTAGGCTTTGACATCATCCTCTCATGCAGGTCAACCCAAAATGGCCATAGAGCCAGTGATCAAAGATGACACAAGACGGGGCAAATCCAGCGGTGAAATCTACTTACCTTCCCTACCGGTTCGAAAGTGCGCGCGCCCATCGCATGCACTTTTTCACCCTCTGTGCATGCACAGAGGGTTAAAAACAAGAAAATGGCAATGTCCGGGTGGGTGGGCGGAGCCTCGCGCTGGCGCTGCTACCGGTTCTCCAAACCACTGGCAGCCGCCGCTACCGGTATGCCCGGACTGGGCCGAACCAGTAGCATTTCACCCCTGGGCAAATCTACAAGTGGCAAGTAAGAGCTGGTCACTGAAGTCACTGATAGATTCTGGTCACTGAAATGTTGTAAATTGACTATAAAGCAAGATCTGGAGGAGAAGGAAAATACAACTTTAACAGCAGAAGCATGAAAGACTCTTTTCACAGCATGCTGGCAATGACACCAAGAAGGCATTGTGAAGATATGTTCCTTAAAAACAGTGAGATATCCTTATTGCAGTAATAGGAATGTGAGCATGAGATCTTAGTCCCAAGAGTAATGCCATAGTTCCCATTCATGTCAGAGGCAATGTTTAAGGTGCTTCTGGGTTGAATGCCATAGTTTCTTGATGCACATCAGATATTCATGGGTCCATTTTGTCCATTCTCTCCCTAATCAGCAAGGCTGATTTGCATTTTATAACATTTGTAAAGAATTTTACAAAGTGTACCATAAAGTAATAGGAAGCATTTGTTCCAGATTCCATTGTAAAGTGCCTATTCCTACGGTATTTTCAGTCTTTACTTACATGTTATTTAATAATAAACTCTGATGGGATTTCTAAGGCTAAACGGGGCATTTCCTTTCTAGGAGAAGCCTTGCAAAAATAGTATTTGTCACAAGGAAAGTGAGCATGTCACCCAGTATATGTTAATATGGTTGAGAATAGAATAGAATGGAATGGAATGGAATGGAATGGAATGGAATGGAATGGAATGGAATGGAATAGAATAGAATAGAATAGAATAGAATAGAATAGAATAGAATAGAATAGAATAGAATAGAATAGAATAGAATAGAATAGAATATAGAATTCTTTATTGGCCAAGTGTGATTGGACACACAAGGAATTTGTCTTTGGTGCATATGCTCTCAGTGTACATAAAAAGACAAGATACATTCATCAAGAATCATGAGGTACAACACTTAATGATTGTCATAGAG
>QLTV01002419.1:921217-967757 GCA_003457575.1 Thermophis baileyi | reverse complement strand
AGGAGGTTTGCCGTAACCTGTGATATTTTTAAGAGTTTTCCACATGTTTGCTGGTTCATTTGTTGAGAACTGATTCCTTAGCTTTTCAGAGTAGCTTCTTTTTGCTGCTCTGATCTCCCTTGTTAATATATTTCTGGCCTGATTGTACAGCATTCTATCACCTTTTCTGTAGGCTTCCTCTTTGGAATGACGTAGCTGCTTAAGTTTAGCTGTGAACCAAGGTTTATTGTTACTGTATATTTGCAAGTTCCTGGTCGGTACACATAGGTCTTCACAGAAGCTGACATATGATGTTACATATGATGTGAGTTCATCCAGGTCTGCAGAAAGCATATTCTTGGCTCAGCTGTCTGTTATTGTTCTTCTTATGGGGGCAGTCATGTTTGATTTCTGATACTGACTCATTGGGAGGGAAGAAGTTTCCATGCTGTGTAATAATTAAATTTCTGGTAGTTTAGTGATGACTTTCTGAAATTGTATTTGGAAGTATATAAGAACTGGTGCCATCTAGTGCTTTCAGTGAAACAATGAAAGTTGCTGTCATAATATTACATTATTTGTTCTCAGCAAACAAAATAAAGCATAAAAATAAACCTGCAGCATTGAAATAAAACTTTAAGAATTAGCCCAATATAGTGAACTGCAGCCAGTATAAGGAATTTACCAAGTTTAATTTAAAAAAATCAATAAAATAACAGATGACCGACAAAACACGTCAAACCCTTTAAACAATTGGATTTTCAGAGCTTTTGTCAGTATTGTAACTGATGGGGCCATCTGCAAATCTTCAAAGAGGGAGTTTCATAAATGAGGGGCCACTGATGAGAAGGCCAATTACCTGAAGTAGTTTATTGGGTCCCAGGTTTTGACTTCTGGATGGAAACTTGACACAATAGCAAGTATCTGGAATGCAGGGATGATGCTGAGGCAAAGACCCACAGCTGAGTGCCTTGCTGGAGCTAATGGAGTTTCTCTGGTCAAGAGGAAAGCCACACGATCACCTACATGAGCTCCAGAGGGCAGTTCCTCATTAGGAAGCCAATAGGATTTGGTGGGAACCTGTCAATAATTCACAAGTAGCGGGGGAGGGGAGTTAATACAGCATGCTCACAGCCTCAGGCAAAGCCTGCTTAAACAATAGTGGGTTTGCCCAACCCACTTTCTAAAGCACTTCCATGAAATGAAAAAAAAAATGAAAATGAAAAAGATCTTCAACATAGTAGAACAGCAAAAGCCATCTGGGTAACTGTACCTTCAGCCTACAGGGAGGATTACAATACAAAGTAAGAAAATAACTGTAAGGATCTAAAAAGATTTAAAAGCAAAAAGCTTGCTGAGAGTTTCAATTATGAAAACAAAACAAAAAAATGAACTAAGGGAAAAGTTAAATCTGGAATATTGTTTTATTAAGCACTTTTGAATTAATTAATTAATCAAAACCTACCTCCATAGGAGAGAAAATTGTTTAAAAAGATGGCTGCCTGACTTGATTAAACAATAAGATAAGCTGAGAAAGAAAAGAAAAAGAAAGTTAGTCTCTACTTTTTTAGGTAGAGGCTAAAGAATTACTAAGTAGAGCATAGAAACATTATTACCGGTATATGCACAATGATGGAGCAATACTAAAATTCCCACAATGGTAAAATGGATTGTAAAAATGTCAGAACAGGCAGAAATGGCAAAACTGACCTGATTAGCCAGGGGTAAAACCACAAGTACTTTTATAAATGACTGAAAACCTTTTATGGACTTCTTGGTGAAAATGGAAGAAAGTAAAGTGATCATTTATGGTTTTGATGACTGAAAAGAGATTAACTAAGCTGTGGAAGAAATTTTTGTAATACCAAGAGGGAAGAGAGATGATAAGTTTGTTTATAACTGTTGGAAAAAAAAACCTTCATATTTTTATGTCACTGTTTTTCTTTCCTTCAGATCAGTTTTGCTTTCTTTTTCTTCCTTATTTCTCTTTTTTCTTCATATTTTTCTTTACATTTGCTTTTTACTTATGTGAAAATTCTTAATAAAAATTATATATTGAGTCACCAGTTTCAGTAGATGCTGTTTCCAAGTAAGTGTCCTCGACCTGCAATTCTTATAGCTTGATCCTAAAGGGACCCTGTTAAGCCCTTCTGTCTAGATTAAGTACTTTTTTTCATATAATGATTTTGCACACTGAAGCTAGAAGATACTGGTGGTTCCTTGATTAAGCTGTTGTTTACTCTTTGATAGTTTATCTGAGTTAGTAGTTTCTTGATTGGGGTATTATAGACTGCTTGATTGTTGATCTGGTATTAAGCTTGGTATTATTCTCTGCTTATCTGGATATTGATTGCTGGCAAGGAGCTGTTATGGTCTTTTAGTTTTTTATTGTCTCTTTTGAATGCTGTGGAAATGTTGCTTATCTCTATGTGCCTGTTGCTGGCCGATTTGTTGGAGTGCCAGGCTTCCAGGAATTCTGTAGCATTTTTGGACTTGTTCTAAGATGTTCACAGTTTCTCAGCTGAAACTGTGATGAAGTCTGTGCCTATGTTCCATAATTAAGGAATTTTCATTATGTCTTCTGACTGCTACTTTGGGTTCATGGATGTACTCTGCTAGTCTTCTGTCTTTGTCCTACATAGTGGCCGTTACAGTCCTTAAACCTATGTTATAGATGACTCCTGTCTTTTCTACTGGATCTTTTGGTTTACTTAAGATGTTTTGTAAGGGTTTAGTTGGTTTGTGTGCTACAGTGATTGTAATAGTCTGTTGGTTGTTTCTAAGATGTTTTTCATATATGGCAGTGTTAGCCTTTTAACAGCCATGCACTAAATAAATACATAATCCTTTTAACAGTTTGTGTTGATTGTGCTATAGTGACTTGAGTGATCAGGTACTTTTTGGATAAAATTGTGTGGGTATTCATTTTGTTAGAAGTTGTATAGATGATCTGTTTTGTTTTCCAGATGTTCAGGGTTGCTGCAGTGTGTTTGTGCTCCTCTAAATAGTGTTCTTACATAGCGTCTCTTGGATTGTTACTTTTGTAGCGGAACACTTAGTGTGGGTGGTTTTGCAATAGACTTGTGTTTCTAATTTCCCATCATTGCCTCTGCTGATGAGGATATCCAGAAAGGGTAGTGTGTGTTGTTATTTTCCTGTTCCCTTGTAAATTTAATTCCTTTGAAGATGTTATTGATAGCTTCATGTGTCTTCTCTAGTGTCTTTTGCTTATGACAAAGATGTAATCTACATACCTGATCCATACTTTGGGTTGTATTTGCTACAGTGCTACAGTTTCTAGGTATTGCATTATGGCCTCTGCTATGAATCCTAAGAGTAGTGATCCCATTGGTGTTCCTCTGATTTGTTGGTATATTTGTCTATCAAACTGAAAGTAGCCAGGTCCCAGGAGGCTAAGCACAGGCCACACACAAGTTGTGGAAGGGGGTGCTGTGGCATTGCATTGTGAGAGTGGGAGCCAGGGAATAAAAGGCACAGCACTGCATGAGCGTAGGGAGGTTGGGGGGGAGGGCCTTACTTGAGTGACTTGTGACCTTCTTTCTTTGCTTCCCCATTGGCTTTGTTTGTGGAAAGCCAGTAAGGAAGGGGACAAATGGCAATCATGTGACCATGGAGCACTGCAACTATTGTAAGTATGAGTTGGTTGCCCAGTACTCTAATTTTGATCACATGACTGCAGGTGTATGTGACAGCCAGAGCTTCAGGGAACAGTCGTAAGTACCACTCATTCAGCAACGTCACAGTTTTGAATGGTCGCTGAAAGAGTGGTCAGTAAGCAAGGACTATCTGCATAGATGTTGAAAAAAGGAGAGACAAGGGAGGGGATACTCTATTTAAAATCATGCATGGTATAGAGAATGTGATGAAAGAGAAGTTTTGCATTCACAATGTTTGAAGCTGAGGTCATCCCCTAAAAGTAAATGCTGGAAGATTCATGAGACACAAGAAGGAATTTTTTTTTCCAAACAGTGCATTTGCTGCCAGCAGTTTTGGTAATGGGAGCCAATTCGACTGGTTTAAAAATGGGATTGTACAGGTTCATGGAGGATTCAGGTGATCAGTTTGTTTGGTAACAAACAGTCTTGTTTGTTACCAAACTTTGAAGGCTGCTTGTCTCCTGAGCAACATTGGGTAGCATACAATATTAACAGGAGTTCTAACACTGTAACAGAAAAGAAGGATAAATATTCAGAAAGAGGAATAAAACACACAACCAGAACACAAAACATTCACAGCTGGATAATGCCTTTGTTAGGATCCTGCTCCATACTCTGCTATGGAGCACAGACTGGGTTTTCCAGTCAGTGCTAAGGCTCTTTTAGTGGGCTGCTCTTCCTTCACCAGACGACTCTGTGCAAGAGTAAGGCTCAGGAGCTAAGGGAATGCACCAACATTGCAGTTTCAAAATCTTGGAGCCAAGTGTTTGACAGAACATATTATAATGGAAACAGTGCTGATTGTTCAGTGGGACAAAGTGATTCTGCTGCCAACAACTCCAGAGATGTAATACAAGAGTTGTGTTCTACATGAATGCTCTACAAAATGTGATGTCTTAGAAGCTTTCCCCCCCACCCCCCTTGAGGCAGAGGAATCTTTTTTATTCTAGGCTATTTTTAGGCTTTGAGGCATTCTTTCAAATGGCACTTGGTGGTTGTTTTGAGCTTTACTGCTGGTGGTGTGGAGGGTGCTACTTGTGCTGTTCACTGATATTTCTCAGAGGAATGCAACACTCTGGGAAGCTTCAGAAAAAGCCCTAGGGAGGGAGTTCTCTCATAGTTTCTCCCTTACTGGAAGTGTTTGAAATCAAAATGCCTGTGGATTATTGCAGAAATGGTGGTCCAGTGAGAGACTGGCCATCACACAGACCCCTTGCCCTCCTCATCACTAAATGCAAGAGAATTTCATTCTCTTCAAGATAATTTTTTAAAAAGAATTCCTAATTCTTTTACTCTGTTGAATGACAACTGGTAGAAAGAGAGAAAAAAGGCTAGATGCATTTTCAATCTAGCTCCACTCTAAATGATGCAACACAGCTGAAAATTGGCTGTGGCGGAGGAGGGTTCCCTCTGGACTCTTGCTTGAGGCAGCAAAATGTCTCCATCTGGCCTTGAGGGTGATTTGAAAACCCAGTCCTCCAAGCTGTTGTTGAACTGCTGCTGTTGTTGTTTTTGCTCCTGCTCGAGATTGTTTTGTTTTTCAGACATACTTAGCAAAGCCTGTACCAGTAACAGAGCCCCTCACACATTTCTGCATAGCAGGTTTAGTTTTCTCGTGGCAAGTACATTTGTAGTTTTAATAATTGCTTGTAATTCCTGACTGTTGTATCACCACCTTCTGTGGGAGGCATTTGTTTGTGCCATGCTTGTCAAGCACATATTCATGTTTCACTTCATTGGCCTTACAAATTGTCAGCTGATTGTTTTTTGTTTGTGTTTCAACTTGTGTGAAACATGCTGAACAGCAGAATACTTTTCCCCTAGAATGAGAGGGACAGTGTTGTGTGATACCATTTCTGACACTAAAGAATAAAAATGTAGCACGTTTGTTGATTGGATTTATTCATGAAGGGAGTTGAGCTTCAGTTGTGTTCACACATGGAACTTCAACGTCTGATGATTCAACATCAACCAAAGATTAATCTAGGGGAAAGTGCCCACAAATCAGATGCTACAATAGTCACTTCCTCATTTTCAACAGTGTCACTCTGGTGGCAGCAATCCTCACATGTAACGCCCAACTGGCCATGTGTAGATTGACATTTGTTTGGGTTATACAAACCCTGTAAGAAGGGGAGGGCTGTCTGTTTTTATTAGCAGAGAGAGAACTCTTACAGGGATGCAGAACCCTCCCTCTGCTTCAAGAAGAATGGAAGGAAGATAATCACTAATTATTGCAATCTAGGCCAGTTCCAAAGGAAGGAAGAATTCATGATTGTGGCCTTTTCTGTAGACCAGCGAAATGCTTTGGACATAGTATATTTAGACTTCAGCAAGGCATTTGACAAAGTAGACCACAACCTACTTCTTGATAAGCTAGAAAAATGTAAGATAGACAGCATCACTACCAGATGGATTTGTAATTGGCTGACAAACCGTATTCAACGAGTAGTTCTTAATGATACTACATGTACATGGAGGGAAGTAAGCAGTGGGGTACCACAACATTCCATCTTAGGCCCAGTACTCTTCAATAGCTTCATAAATGACTTAGATGAGGGAATAGAAGGGGAACCCATCAAATTTGCAGATGGAACTAAGCTGGCAGGAATAGCCAACATCCCAGAAGACAAGCTCAGGATCCAAAAAGATCTTGACAGACTTGGCCCTATCCAAGAAAATGAAATTTAATGTGGAGAAAAGCAAGGTTTTACACCTGGCCAGGAAAAACCAAAGGTACAAGTACGGATTAGGTGAAACCTGGCTCAAAAACAGTAACTGTGAGAGGGACCTTGGAGTCCTAGTGGATGATCACTTAAGCATGAGTCAGCAGTGTGTGGCAGCAGCCAAAAAAGCTAATACAATCCTTGGTTGTATAAACAGAGACATAGAATAAAAATCACGTGAAATATTAGTACCGCTTTATAAAGCCTTAGTAAGACCACACCTTAAATATTGCATCCAGCTTTGGTCACCACATTACAAAAAAGATGTTGAGACTTTGGAAAAAGTGCAGAGAAGAGCAACTAAGATGATTAAGGCAGGGGTGAAATGCTCCCGGTTCGCCCGGGTCAGTCAGTCGTCAGAGAGCCGATCGCGAAGGCAGCGCGAGGCTCCGCCCACCTGCCCGGACACCGTCATTTGGGTTCTTTTACCCTCTGCAGATGCGCAAAGTGTTCTGTGTATGCGCAGAGGGTAAAAGAACCCAAATGGCGGCATCCGGGCAGGTGGGCGGAGCCTCGTGCTGCCTTCGCAACCAGCTCTCCTATGACTGACTGGCCCGGGCGAACCGGGAGCATTTCACCCCTGGATTAAGGGCCTGGAGACTAAAACATACAAAGAATGGTTGCAGGATTTCGGTTTGGCTAGTCTAGAGAAAAGAAGGACTAGGGGGAACATGATAGCAGTATTCCAGTATTTGAGAGGTTGCCACAAAGAGGAGGGGGTCAATTTATTTTCCAAAGCACCAGAGGGCAGGACAAGAAACAATGGATGGATACCAGGAGTGGGTTCTTCTTTTCTTTGCTGCCGGTTCGCTCAGTGCCGCGCTGCGAAAAACTGGTTCGGGGGCATGGCAGGCCTGGGTCGCTGCCAATTCTAGCGACCCAGGCCGCCAAGTTACTACCGGTTCTATAGAACCGGTCCGAACCGGGAGGAATCCACCTCTGATGGATACTAATCAAGGAGAGAAGCAACCTGGAATTAAGGAGAAACTTCCTAACACTGAGAACAATTAACCAGTGGAATAGCTTGGCTGCAGAAGTTGTGGGTGCTTCATCACTGGAGGTTTTTAAAAAGAGACTGGACAGTCACTTGTCTGAAATGGTATCGGACAGAGATGTCAAATACAAGGCCTGCGGGCCGGATCCAGCCCGTGATGTGGTCAGATCTGGCCTATAGGGACGTCCTGGAAAATGTAAGGGACCGGCCTGCGTCGCTTCAGCCCAGTCTACCCAATGTGAAGAGGAAACCTTGGACCAGCGTGGCTTCAGCCCGGTCTACCCAGTGCAAAGAGGAAACATGACAGCAGTTTGGGGAGTGGTGTCAAACTGCCCACGTCCACCCAGTTGGCCACACTCACCCAGTTGGCCACGGCCTCCCCCCAAGGTCAACCACAGCCCTGATGCAGCCCTCAATGAAATTGAGTTTGACACCCCTGGTATAGGATCTCCTGCTTGAGCAGGGGGCTGGACTAGAAGACCTCCAAGGTCCCTTCCAGCTCTATTCTGATTGATTGTAATTAAACAGATAGAATTGCTGTCATCAGCGGTGAGCCTTCAAGTATTGAGTGCACCAATGATTACATGTATGTTCATATATAAGCTTTTTTATCCTTAAAAATGTGAGATATTGCCCTCAAGTAAAAAAAAGCAAAATGTCTACTGTACAACTATTGTTAATCCTTATATCTTCCATAGGATCAAAGGCCCCAAACATTCTATGATAAGAATGTCTTACTCCCAAAATGGATGATGCCAGGTCCAAAAAGTGGATGAACCATTTTAAAAATTAAACAAAATTAATTGATGTACAAATGTATAAATCATGTTTATGGATTCCCGGCAATGACAAAAGAGTAGAAAATTAATAAGGAAGTATAATTCAATTTCAACTCCATACCAACGTATTGTATTTAATGCCCACCCACAAACAATCCAGGTATAAAAGTCAACTTTTAAAATATAGTAGAATGTTTAATGTCCTCCCCCATTGCAGACATAAGATTATTTTTTAAAAATGGAGGCAATTCTCTTTTTAATATATAAATTCCCAAGGAACTATAATTACTAAAAAAAAGTAGACATAAGTATGTCAAATTAGTTTGAAAAACCACATAATTTCCATAAAAACCCCTGAGACAGTTCATCCCATCTATAAAATTAATAGTACCCCATTTGTTAAGTTAATGTTTCTCCTATTCATCAATATATATATGTCTGACTGTCAGCTGATCAAATTAGATAGGTAGGTAGATATAAAAAGGTTAACTTGCACACACTGCTTTCAAAAAAAAGAAGCTGGATGTACAAACATACATTTACTTCTCTCTCGAGCATACATACATCTGTGGGCAGAGACACACACAATATCCTCTGTCCCTCCTTCCAAGAGGAAAGCGAGGAAAATCTGAGCAGATTACATAAACTTTGAGCAAGTGGCATGGAAATTGGGGAAGCAGAAAAATGAAACCGAAGAAAAGGGGAAACTACCAGAGAAATCCATTTTGACTGTATAGTAGTCACCATCCTGATTTTTCCAGACTCCAGAGTAAATAGCCTGAAGCAGGTAGCACGGAAAGAGCTGCTAAGAGAGGGAGGCAGTCAGAAGTGGGTGATATGGAAGGACCAAAAAAAGAGAGAGAGAGAATGGAGAAGAAGTTGAATGTGTGGGACAATGAAGGTGATGTTTGAGGGTAACAAAGGGCAGAGGGCACAATGAAAAGGAAGTAGCAGTGAGGAGAAAAAATTGAGGAAGTGGCATGTACATTTTCAAATGTATCTTGAAAATATAGCTACTTATACTTCCTTGAAACATTTATTCAATGCTTTCCATAGACTACTTCCCAAGGAGAGGTATAGCAAAATACATACTGTGATGACGTGTTAGCACACACTACAACATCTCTAGACTTATTTTTCAGTCTGTTTCTAAAAATCTAAAGAAAGCTTTTTTATAAGAAAGAGTTAGGCTTATAAGAATGATTTGCATGAATATTTGAAGGCATTTATGGAATTCTTGTCTTTCTAGATTAATCTGGCTTTCACAATCATACATGTAATGATGATACACGGCTTCCATAAACCAGTTTGAGTGCATTTGATATCCAAATTGAAAGTGGTCATTTGGTCTTTATTTCTACTGAGATGTGTGTCAGATGATGACATACAGAGTATGCTAAACAGATGCCTCACTAACAATGGGCACTATGGAAATGTGATCATGCTATTAATGAAGCATAGCCATTGTAAAGAAGCTTCCTTCAGTAGTAATCAGACTTATCTGGTTTTATTCCTCCAATTCTCATTTTCCCTGCAGGCTGGTAGAAAAATAGAAGTTACTATAATATTAAAAAAAGTTACAGTGATGCATGTATTTCCCACAGTATGCTAATAAATATGAATGGATACTAGCTTTGGCTATAAACAGCCTTGGGGAAAAAAATACCTTTTTGAAAAGTGTGTATTTATTTAAGGGGAAGTGTATCTTGTTCCTGCTTTTTGAATTAGACATTCTACAACATCTTTTTCATTCCAGTGGATTTCCCAGCATTAGAGGATGAGGTTTCAATTCATGGGGAAGATTTTGGAGAAGACTCTGAAGATGGTGAGTAGCAGATGTTCCCTGCTTCAGTATTTAAGTTTCAATTCTACTTTCTATGATTCTCTGAAAAGCAAATTATTGCTTAGCCACAAGTAAGCCATTTATGAATCTGAGGTATGTGGATTAGATCAGTTTGCTTTAGAATTGGTAGGGATGTGTATGTGAGTCCTTGCCTCTGGCTACAAAAATCATGGTTAGGGTATAGGAATGAAGTACAGTATTTTAATAGCAGTTGGTCCCATAGCCAAGTTTTGCCTTCACATTGCATAATAAAATTAGCATCTGCACTATACAAAATAGGGCCTATTAATTGCAAGAGCTCCGTCTATTAATTGGTGGGCGGATGCTGGCACAGTTGCATGTGTCAAGTGCAAGATCAGAGGACTCTGACAATCAGGGAGAAGAGCAAATTGAGGAAGAATCCTCTCACACACACACACGTGCACACACACGCACACACACAGAGCTTTCACAAAAACATCCAGTATATCTTTTCTCAGATATAGTACGAGAGCAAGTTGGAATACAGCAAGCTAATATCTAGAATACTCCTTCCTCAAGGCCTGAAGAAGTTCTTCTATAATTGTTACTAAACATATATGCTCCCTATGCTTCCCTGCCAGCCTTCTGGTATTTTCTCACCATTACAGAATTAGCATCCTTCAGATGTGATGGATCTAGAGCAGTGATGGCTAACCTTTTTTTCCTTGGGTACTGAAAGTGCGCGCGTGTGCGTGACAGCGCGCACACACGTGCCGACACCCATAATGCAATGCCTTCCCCGCAGGCCCCGTCCCCTGTGCATGTGCACGCAACCCCCTACGCATGCGCATGCAACCCCTTATGCATGTGCATGCGACCCCCCATGCTCCTCCCGCACATGTGCGCGCAACCCCCCGCCCCCCGTTTTGGTGTTAGCAGGCCTCCCTGAAGCCTCCTGGGACCAAAAACGGGGATGGGTCATTTCAGCACCCAACCTTGACTTGGGTCAGATCAGCACCCAACCTTGACTTGGGTCAGATCAGCACCCAACCTTGACTTGAAGTGGGGAGCTGCTAAGGATCCTCATTCCCCAAACAGGTTTGCCCCACTCAATGGGTCAGATCAGCACCCAACCTTGACTTGAAGTGGGGAGCTGCTAAGGATCCTCATTCCCCAAACGAGTTTGCCCCACTCAATGGGGGGAGGCCAAAAAGAGGGAGCCAAAGCCATCCCCAAGCTATTAAGCTAAAATATTCCAAGCACTATGAATTACACGCTGCCTTCGGCTACTTGGGAAAGGGATTGGGAATTCTCCCTCCCATTCCATTGGATGAGAGGTGGCCAGATGGGCAGGCTCTCTCAGCCGCTGCCGGGTTAGGATAACTCCCTAAAAAGCCCGCTTGCCTCTTCTTCCCACCCCCGAGTGGGAATCACCGAGAAAGGGGCCAGGAAGGTGGCGGCGCTTGGTCGCAGCGCGTTTCTAAGCTGCCTGAAGTTGAGCCATCCGTCTGGTCCAGAGAAGGTCCAGAGAAGAGCAAGAAGTGGGGGGCTGTTTTCTGGAAAGAGGGGAGGGGGACAATGGCCATCGCTACTTTGCCCCTTTCTCCATCCCACCTTTTCCCTTCCTGGGTGCGTATGCGCCTCCTAAGCACCTTTGGCTTGAAAAATTGCAACAGGCGAGATCTCTCCGAGATGGTTAATTAACATTGCATTCCACCGGCTGCTTGTTGCCTGCGCTGCTTGCCTCTTTGCAGAGGCAGCGGCGGCTCCGCCTCCTCCTGCCAGCCTCGCTGTATACCTCAGGGTTTGCCTTACAGGGGGTGAGAAAGGTCCTGGTGGGGGGGAACCCCCTTTGAAGAGGCAGTGGCGGCTTCTCCTTCTCCTGCCAGCCTCGCTGTAAATCTCAGGGTTTGCCTTAAGGGGGGGAGAGAAAGGTCCTGGTGGGAGGGGAAGTCCGTGGTTCCAGTGACTGCAGCCACGCTCTGCGAAGCCCCATTGGAGCACCGATCAGCTGTGTGCATGGTGGCAGCCAGCGCAAGAGAAGCGGGATGCCAGACACTCAGCTCTGCAGCCCCGCAGAGCCGGTCAGGTGAGCATGGCCGGCGGGGCGCGGGGCTTGCCTACATAACTTTGCCGGCGCCACTGCCTCTGCAAAGAGGCAGCGGTGGCAGGCCATTCGCGCTGGCAACAGCAAAGTTACGTAGGCAAGCCCCACGCCCCGCCAGCGCAGGCCATGCTCACCTGACCGGCTCCGCGGGGCTGCAGAGCTGAGTGTCTGGCATCTCGCTTCTCTTGCGCTGGCCGCCACCATGCACACAGCTGATTGGCGCTCCAACGGGGCTTCTCCGGAGCGTGGCTGCAGTCGCTGGCACCATGGACATTCCCCCACCACCAGGACCTTTCTCCCCCCACTGTAAGGCAAACCCCGAGGTTTACAGCGAGGCTGGCAGGAGGAGGCGGAGCCGCCGCTGCCTCTGCAAAGAGGCAGCAGTGCAGGCAAAGAGGCAGCATTGCTTTGCCGACACGAATGGCCTCCAACGTGGATCCTGGGCAGCGGGTGTCGATGGTATGGCCATTGCGCATGTGCGCTAAGAGGAGCTGCCCAGTGGGCATGTGCGTGCCGGGAAATAAACTTCCTGTTTCCGGCGCACACATGCGCACCGGGCAGCTAGTCTTCTGGTTACTGGCATGCATGCGTGCGCAATGATCAGCTGGCCAGCTGATCTTCCGGTTTCTGGCACAGCCGCATGCGTGAAGGCCAGCTGATCGCCGTGTGCACATGCGCGCCAGTAACCAGAAGACTAGCTGGCCAGTGCGCATGCGTGCGCCAGAAACCCGGAAGAGGAATGGGCACTGCCGCGTGTACCAGGTGAAATGGCTCCACGTGCCACCTGTGGCACGCGTGCCATAGGTTCGCCATCGCGGATCTAGAGGAAAAGAAATGTAAAGCTTTAGCAGGAGCATGAATTGGGGACAAGTGAGGCAGCAGAAACATTTGGCAACTAAAAGATACAATTTGTTTCACTAGGGATGCAAGCAAAATCATGCACTTTAAGCCTTTCTCACTAAGGTAAAACCACAGAGCATTTCTTTGAAACAGCAGGCAGAAAACATGGGAAGGGAAAATATTATAAAGTTATGCAAATTGGAGCTCAGGCTGAGACAGTGAATATTGACCTTCTGTCTCCATGTAGGAGACAGAAGCTCCCTGTTGCTTGTGGTTTGAGAAAGTAGAAGCAGCAGCAAGAGGCCCACTAGTAAAGATCGTTGTGAGGACAAGTTTAAAATGAATTACACAGTATCTACCAAAGCAAGAGTGTTTAATTAAAAGTACTATTAGACCTTTTAGCTTCAGACATTTTAACCTCCTTATAAATATACAAATGAAGGTCTGGTTCATTCAGGAGAAGGTCTCCTACAATCACAGTGACAATTTGGTTAAAGGACATGTAAGGCCTGTCCTCCAACCAAGTTCAGATAAATGTTCTAGAACAGGGGTATCAAACTCGCGGCATCACATTGCCGTCACGTGACATATCATGACTTTCCCCCCCTTGGGCCGCGGGTTTGACAACCCTGTCCTAGAAGCATAGATGCTCATGGTAGAGAGTTGTCCATGGAAGCCCTTTTCCCTCAGGGACATTTCCTTCACTAGTCCCACCTGAGACTGCTTTTTGATAACCTCTTACTTCCCATTGCATTTCAGATGCCATAAACCTGGACAGAAACCATACTGTGCCTTCTACAAATTCCCCACTGACTCCACTGGTGGACGCAGGGAAGAGCTGGCTATATACTCTGGACCCCATTCTGGTTACCATCATAGCCATGAGTTCTCTAGGAGTCCTTCTAGGGGCAATTTGTGCTGGGCTACTACTGTACTGCACCTGTTACTACACTAGCCTCTCTTCCCGGAGCTCTACCACTCTGGAGAATTATAACTTTGAGCTTTATGATGGCATCAAACACAAGGTCAAACTGAACCACCAAAAGTGTTGCTCTGAGGCATGACTGATTGCACTGAAATCACATTTGACATTTCATTCCAGCAGTAGTGGCTGGGGAAGATTACTTTTCCTATGGGAACTGAATGCCATAATTTTACACAAGCCCATGCTGGAATGCTGAAGGGGTGGGGGGTTGCTGTTGTTTAGAAGAAAAAGAAGAAGAAGAAAGCAGCAGCAGGAAGAAAGTTGGAAGAGGATTACCAGTTGTAAGAAATATGGGTAATTGCTCTTGCAGGAAGAACTGGGTAGGCTCCAACAAAGCAGCCGCCATGCTCTCCGTTTTATTTCTTCTATGAGCCAATCGCATCTGTAGAAGGCAAAAGATCCACCTGGTTTTGAGGAAGCGAGGGACAAAATGTGTATAATTATTTGCCACTTCCTTCTTCGGATGAGATTGCTAAATGGCCCCCTCCCCTTCCCCTTTCTAGTCTTAGGAATTATAATCTCACGCTTGCTCGCACACACAGGTACCCGCCTGCCCCAGCCAGTAGATCACCTGTCAGAAATGGTGCTTGATTGAAAGGGACTGTCTCAGTGCTGTGGGTGGTGAAACAAGTCCAGGAAGCTGCAGCCGCTTCCAACACCCCCATCTCCCCCACCCCACCAATGAAACCGTGTGGCTCCCTTTCACCGATTGGAAAAGGAGTGGCAGGGATTGGGGATGGGGGGGGAGGATTTGGCTCACGGATCAGCGAGAAAAGCAGCACTTTCTTCCTGGATTACCAAGCAAAAGAAACAGGCAGCCTGAGGTGTGAAAGTTGACAGAAGCACCTCCTCCAGAGAAGCTGAAGAGCCTTAAAGTGATTTGTGAAAAAGAGCCATTTATTAAATCCAGATCTTGGACTGAAACAGCAGAGGCCTTCATCACAAGGGCTCTTTCTTCTCCTTTTCTTTCTGTCCCTCTTTTTTTAATCTTGTTTTTTTTTTTAGTGTAAAAACATTGCCGCAAACAAAAGACACAATTATAAGGTGCCCAAGAACTCAGGAGATGGCTTTTTATATATTTCAAGAGGAAGACAGGCTGCTAGGTAGATAGATAGATAAATATATTTTGTTAATGCTGTGTCCACTCTGATGGGGAAAAAAGAAGTATTAAAAGGCTCGTGGAGTAAATGCAGTTATTCAGCCCATCACACAGAGTGGCGATGATACCTCTAACTGCCAGATATGATTTAATGTCATCATTAGCCAATAAGAAGGACTTAATTTTTCTGCAAAGGATTCTAAACTAATGTACCCTTTGAGCAAATTCATAATTGTGGTGCTGTCTGGCAAAGGCATCGGTCCTTCACAGATTCAGGTCCTTTCGGGAGGACCCAGCCATTGGAAATCCAAGGTTATGGCAACATTGCAGGGTATCAAGGTTAAGCTGATATTCTAGTATGGGTGTCGCATAAATGGATCTGGAGCAATCTTCTATCACCTTCTTCTTCCTTCAGAAAAATGCAACTTGCTTGTTGTGGTTTGCATAGCAACTTGTTTATTTTTGAAGGGCTTTGTGTGAATATGTATTTGACTTTTTTTAATAAAGTGCCTTAGAAAAATATTTTTCCCTTAGAGATGTGTGATGTAACGAATTACAACTGAGGCATTCAACGTTTCTCCTTATCCCTCCTTCACTTCTTCATTGCCATCAGATCTCTACTGGGTAGAGTTTTGTCCTTTCAGATAGTCAAATATATATAACTAATGTTTTCATGTGTGCTGTGCCATGCTTGAAGTATCTTGCAGACCAGTTTACAGTACCAACTTTCAATTTCCAATGCCTTTTGTTCAGCTCTTGGCAGCAATCTTCAAGCCACAGGGTGTGTGTGTTTTTTTAAAAAAAAATCATAGTGACTGAGGTGTGGAACGTTTTCCAAATTAGCAGATTGGATAAGCAGTTGTTTTTTAAATGTGGTAATTTGAGGAATGACACCTGATAGCTTAGTATGATAGTTTGATATTCAATGATAATGCTGATATAGCTTCATCTTTGTGATGTTGTGCTGGCTAAGCTCTTTTCTAGGAATGTGCCTAATTGTCAGTAATTGTTAAAGACATTTCACCTGTTACACTTCGCAGGAATGCATTTCTAAACTGCTACATGTGAATGTAATGGTACATCTTTGGGTACACATGTGTCATCTATGTACACACGTATAGAAATGAGGATTTGCAGCAGCTGTCCTACATATACAGGATCTACTGTCATGCAGACTATGAAATGCTCCTCTGAACAGTTTTATATGCATGCTTACCAAGCTGAATGTCTAGAACAGGGGTCTCCAACCTTGGCAACTTTAAGACTTGTGGACTTCAACTCCCAGAGTTCCTCAGCTTTGCTGGCTGAGGAACTCTGGGAGTTGAAGTCCAAAAGTCTTAAAGTTGCCAAGGTTGGAGACCCCTGGTCTAGAACATTTGGTGTATGTGGTAATAACCACCTGTGTGCAAGGATATGAACAAGGCACTTACTTTCACTTTAACACACTGAAATCACAATTCTGTGCAGGTCTAGGTGTGCTTAGTGCAGCTGATTTTGGTGCATTTCATTCTGTGATAGATTAGGATGTTAAAGCATTGATTTTCACACTATTTTCTCCGTTCCACAGAAGACCAGCGGCAGGAGCAACTCATTGAAAGAAATAATATTACTGGTAGTCCTTGACTTATGATCACAACTGGGACCAGAATTCCCAGTGCTAAGCAAGGTGATTATTAAGTGAGTCACATCAGATTTTGCGACTTTTTATGCCATGATTGTTAAGCAAATCCAGCTTCTCCCATCTGCTTATCAAAAGCTGGCTGGGAAGGTCACAAATGGCAACCCTAGGACTCTTCAGCCATTGCTGAAGTACATGCCAGTTGCCAAGCCCTTGGATTTTGATCACATGACTGTGGAGATGTTGCAACGGTCATTTTTTTCAGTGCCATTGTAACTTTGAACAGTCAGTAAATGAATGGTTGTAAATTGAGGACTACCTGTAAATATATGTCCTTGAAAATCAGCATGGGCAAGATGCCATCCATCATTCCTACAATGAATAGCCACATCGAGAGTTTTGGAACATCCATTGTTCACACAGAGCAAACAGCTGGCTAGCCAGTGGCTCATGTCCTGGAGAATACTTTGGAATATGCTCCCAATTCTGTATAAGAGTTTAGTTTTACGCCTAGGTTTCCATAGCATGTCAGCATAGAGAAAGTACCCTGGTAGCAGGACATTTCAAAAGTACTGCCTTAAAAGCAGCCTTGCTCTAACAGAATAATGACTGTATCTATCCAGGTATACCATATACAAATACACTTCAGCTCACCCTAAACCGAAGTACCATATAGAGCGTGATCATCCAATTTTACAGGGGCTCCTTCGGCAGACCTGATTATTGCTACCAATGTTGAAGAAAGGTCCACAAGCCAGCTAAGGCTTATCACTGGAGCACTCCATGGTTTTCAGTGGAAGAATAAAGCATAATTGGATGGGGTCCCATCCATATTTCTCTTATACTTGTATGGTGGATGAAGGAAGACCTCAGAGATGATATAGATATATTAAAAGGTAGTGTTGCTGTCTGTAGTAGACATACAGAGAGTGAGAGTTCGTGTATACATATATTACAATGTATATGTGTTTGCGCGTGCTTGTGAGTTCTCTGTATGTATTATATATATGAGTGGCTATGTGGGGTTTCTTGTATCTTTAATAGAGGCGGAGGATGCTGCTGCCCTCGGCATAGGCAGAGCAAATGGCATGCAATTGAAGAGTCCCACACACTTTGTATTCCATGTTGTGTGTGCACTCAGTGAGCAAGAATCCGGCCATAATGCTGCATAGCTGATACCTCACCTACCTCCGTGCTGGGTGCTTTACTGTTCTAATGCAGAAAATGGTGTTTGATTGTATTTTTCATAGGGTGAAAGAAAAGAAAAGAAATGGTGCATATTTTCATGTCAGTATGTTGTCATCTGGAAATGTATGTTGTGCTTGATGATCCATGTTCTTTAGTAACCTCCCTCTTTTCCAAACGGACAAAGAAATGCAGCCTAGTGTTACCAATGCCTTTGCTGAAATATTGCTTGCCCTCCCTGCCTGCCTTCCTGCCTCCCATGGTCAGCTTCACCATGGCCAGTAGGAGAGCTGCAGTAGAGTTGGTCTTTGCTTTCTAGGGAGATGTCTAGGGCAGGGGTCTCCAACCTTGGCAACTTTAAGACTTGTGGACTTCAACTCCCAGAATTCCTCAGCCAGTTTAGCTGGCTGAGGAATTCTGGGAATTGAAGTCCACAAGTCTTAAAGTTGCCAAGGTTGGAGACCCCTGGTCTAGGGAGTAAGTGGGGGGGGGAATGCAGGAAATGGGATTTTGCATAACTTACCAGCTCAAGGTAGTTTGACCATTTTACTGGCTGTGCCAGATGATGTGGACTTTAAAGCTTTTACTGTGATTCTTCAGTGTTTAAAGAATATCCCAAACTGTGTTTCTATGATTTGTATAAAAGCCTTTTAAAAGTACTATTTAATAAACATTATAGTAGATCACTTTTCTGAGTCCACTTATTTTGTAGCTGGGAAAGAGAGGTAAACATTCTGATTTCTGATGCTTCAAGGGTGGTCTCCCTGCCAAAACCGATTCTCCCACCTGCAGCCAGTGTGACTTTGCCTTTGTCCATGGCACTGACTGGATTAGTCTTTCATGAAGGTGGCAATGGGCTTTTCCACCCAGGGACATTAATTGTGCTACATAACAAGTTACATACAGTGAGAGGTGGCTTATACATGATTACATATAATTGCAATTTCTTGAATTTCCATGGCAGTTTGTAATTTTGAAAACACTTGTTATGTGAAGTCTTGGCTACTGTCCAATAAAGCTATTGTGACTGCCCCATTAAAATCAGAGTAACAAATTGGTAATGGCTGAAGTGCCTGGGGCTTTTAGCAGAATTCATAGCCTAAAGCTAGGTGTGTTTATTGGAAATTATTACCACATTGCTCAGCGTGGTTAATTCTCAATAAATGTACCAAGTGTTTTGATCTTGGACAGTGTTACCATTAGCTGGATTAGACTTGCTTATAATATCATTTGTAATTACCAGGAAACAAGTAAAAATTCTGTGGTAAAATAAGTCTGCACTATTCACAAAGAGCTGAATTCTCTGACCTCTACACATGTATGAAATGTGAATGTTCTTGCCATTTTGCATATTGCATTCTTCTGCATTTTATAATGAGCAGGAATTATTGAAATCCATGAATACTTTATTCAGCCAGCCTCTACAGGTTGGAACACATGTAAGGGAAAGTGGCACAGTATGAAATTTTGTTCTACTCTATAGAGTTATTGGGTAGAGGGGAAAGGAAAAGGGAAATTTTCATGGAGTCACTTTTTGCACCTAAGATTACATTCATTCTGTATTTTTTGTGCACAAAGTAAAAAATATGTGCTGCACAGCCAGCTTTTCTGTTTACCAATAATTTCCCATGAACTTTAAAATTCCCCTTCTTATCTATAGATCTCACTTGTTTTCCCTAGGACACAGTCTGTGGGGGGAGGGTAGGCCACTTGAGTCTTTAGTGACTCCTTACATACGTAAGGAGAACTAGCCAGAAGCAACACCCCTCCCCAAAAAAGCTAAGCTACCAATAACCAACCAAAGGCTTGGATTTCATCCTAGCCCAGGGCCTGGGAAAGTCCTCAGATCTTAAGCAGGTTGCAAAAAGCCAGAAGGCTGGGAGCAGTACAACTCACCTTGGGAATATCATTCACACTTCCTAGATCCTATAAAATGACACTGCTTAATAGAGAGGATCAGGAGCAGCTGACCTGGGCAGGCGAGCAGAAACATGAGGAAACAGGTAATCTCTCAAGTAACCAGGCCCTATGCAATTGAAGGGCTCTATAGGCAATAACCAGTATCTTAAATTGCATCAGAAGCAGCTCACAAAGCACTGCCAATGCCTCTCCATTCTAGACCAACTGTAAGTTCCAAGTGGTCTTCAAGGACAATGCCAGGAAGAGCACATTACAATAATTCAATCAACCAAAGCAAAAGGTACCTCAGAAGGAAAACAGGCATGGGAAGCATCTCAGAAGGGATCCTCCCCTAGTTTTCTGGAAAGCAAAAGTAAAGGAATGAGAAGCGCTTTTCAGACTTATAAGATTCTGTAACTGGCTTGTGCTTCTTGAAGGGTTGACTTAAATCTTGCAATCTTTTTATTTTAAGATGGAGAGAAGGAAAAATATTTTCCTCATTTAGAAACAGTCCATGCATTTATCCACATATAATTTGCATACAATTGTCTGGCTGTTTGCAACTTATTCTTCCTAATAATCTACTATATGAATAGCAAGGAAAGTTCAGGATTTTAAAACCTATTAAGACACTGAAAAGCTTCAAAAGCCTTCTGTTTACCACCAAGTTAAATCACTGTTGCAGAATGAATCTACGCCTTTAAAAACATGACACTAGAGCTCAAGAAGTAGTAACATCCAAGCAGGAGTCCCAGGTTTTCATCCACACTGGCTCAACTTCATAAATCTTTTTCAGAATAATCCTTCATTCAGCCAATGAGCTAGAAATAACCACACCTGCCAGCCAATAACAATCACTAATAAAACTGCTCAACCAAATAGTGCATTATACTTGGTACCTCTAGAGCAGGGGTGTCAAACTCGATTTCATTGAGGGCCGCATCAGGGTTGTGTTTGACCTCGGGACCAGGGGGCGTGGCCAGCTCGATATCACTTGTGTCAGGGGCACCTGTGGTAGCTCAAGCGGTCTGCCAGCGAAAATGGGCTCCCAAGCTCCGTTTTTGACTGCGACAGCTTCTTGCAACCCTCTGCCAGCGAAAACGGCCCTCTTGTGCTCTGTTTTTTCTGGCAGAGGCACCGCAGGCTGGTCCTTTGCTGTTTCCAGGGCTGCCCCATGGGCCGGATCCGGCCTCTGGGCCTTGAGTTTGACACCCCTGCACTAGAGCTTTTAATTTCTTCTACACAATGTCCAGAATTTCCAGAACAATGATCTCTAGATATTACATTTATTAATTTCCAAGATTAAATTCTAAAAAAGTTATAGATTTGGATTTTGGCATTTCAACTCATTTCGTTTTCCTCCCTGTTATGAGTGTCAGCACTAAGATTAGATTCAAAAAATGAATTCAAATACTCTTGTTTCCTTATTCTTTATTTGGCTCAGTATCCTTCAGGCAAATATTGGGTATTTCTAATGCATTAATAGAGCCTACCAGCATCCGTTAATCTCTTATTTGCAGGGGGTATTTCCTTATCTTGCTTCTCCCTACAAATGTTTACACAACGCTGTGGAAAATGGTACCAGATTTAACCATGGGAAAAGTTGTCAAGAGGCAGCAGTGACTGAGAGGGAACATCTGGAGCCTGGGGCCACTAAAAACTATTGTTCCATTTAAAAGTGATGCTTGGCTTTCCATTCTGATACTGTATCTTTCGGACAGATTTATTACAGCTGGAAGCAAATCAAATCTAGTGGGATGACTGTGTTTTGGGGGTGAGATGTCCTGCAACAGAATATGCCTTGTTTGTCTGCTGTGCCTGAATTCAGTCCTACCTTGTGGAGAATCATCTTTTATCCCTGCACACTTCAGTCTCACGCTGTTTCTTATACATCCTACTGATGGAACATCATGACTTTTACAAGCAGCTCACATATTTCAGTATATGCCTGGAGAAAACATCTACAAATACAAGAAGTGTAGTCATGAGTGGCAGCTTCCACCATTGCTATCACTGTAAGGGAATGGTAGAATAAAATCACAGAGTTGGGAGGAGCCATTTAGACCTGGAATCCAATTTAGTGCAGAATCCAAATCAAAGAATCCCAGATTCTTAGAGTCCTAGAGTCGGTTCTCTAGACCTTACTTGAACACATCCAATAAAGGGAAGATCATCACTGCACTGCTGATGGATTATGCATGCTTCAAAAATAGAATGCTTTGGAATTCTAATGAATGCAGGACTATTCTGCCATGGAGTAAAGCACCGTTGTCTCTTTTCTTCCACAGAGTCTGAAGAAAGAGGTAGTTGCTTTAACACCATTTCATTAAAACAGCTGCATCTTTAATGGGTCCCTTAAAGCAGTCATATTTTCATTCAAGCAGAAGCAGAAAAAAGGATATACAGAGGACGTATTGCTCATAAAATACATGAGTTCCAAAGATTTCTTCCTAGCAACTGAAAAACATATAAAGCTGGCAGCCTAGAGTTATATTTGCAGGTGGAACACTCTGTTGACACTGTTGAATTTCAGTTTGCCATCTATTTTTCCAGGTCCTTCGGAGAATATACATTCCAATCTTAAAAGAGCAAACAATTTTGGTATTTCAAGCCATTCCATTATAAATCAATTCAAAGTATACCAGGGGAACAAGATCACCTATGTCAAAAGAAATGCAACACCCCTAAATGACATTGAGAGTAAATTCTGGATTAAATGAGCAGCTTGAAAGATGATTTAAAGGCATCTTTAATAGTTTTGTTCATATTTAATTATTCTCTGACATACATTGAAGAGATCCATAGTGATAACTAGATGGAAGCGGTGTCTGCAGGAAAGATGAAAAACCACAAGGTAGCAACTGTGATCAAAGTCCTGATCTTTTCCACCTTCTTAAACACATGCATAGATGCTCATGGTAGAGAGTGCCAAAATCTTGTCAAATCTCATGAGAGTTCAATATCCTTCCTGAACTTGGAGCCCTATTGTTACGTACTGACGCACCGAGTACATATTTGCATACCCGCCTGTGATTGGCTTAGTCAGCGGTGGGAGAATTGAACCGCTGTCACTGGCCAGCAGGCTGCAGGGAAACCCTTAAAAGCGGTTTCCCTGCTGCCAGCCAGCAGTCCGTTCCTAGCTGTTGTTGATTAGAAATAAAGGTGCTGAACTGTTCCTACGTCTCAGCTATTCTTCCCGCGCGAATCTAACACTGGCGATGAAGGGTGTGGAAAGCAGACAACAGGACAACAGGACAAAGGGCACCTCATGGCGATCCGCGGCCATCTTAAGCATGTTCCGACCTGCATTGGCCAACTCAACAGGATGGCACAACAGCAATCGCCAGCACCAGCATTCTTCAACCCGCAAATGGAGAACAACCCCCAAACCGAAGAATGGAGAACATATATGTCCAGATTCCGCATGTTCCTTCCTGGAAGCGAATAATTTCCAGGATTTGCCAGACAACAGGAAGAGGGCTCTCTTCCTCACATACTGCAGTCCTAAGACCTACAAGCTGGCAGAAACCTTGGTGGCACCCACGGATATCGAATCCATATCCTGGTCCACGCTACAAAAGGCTTTGAAGGAACATTTTGCCCCCTCCGATACCCCGATGGTGCACAGGAATGAATTTTATCATCGACGCCAAAACGAAGGGGAGACAGTCAACAAATTCGTTGCCAGCCTCCGGGAGATCACTTCAAAATGTGAATTCATCAACCCGGAGGAAATGATGAAAGATCGAATCATCCTAGGTATGAGGGACCTCAACCTACAGAAAAAACTTCTAATCCGGAGGGGCGCCAACTTCAAGGACATGGTCGAAGAAGCCAGAGCCCTGAATCCTCAGACACCTCTGCAGCCACCGTCCAGAAAACCAGCGGAGTCCATCACGCGCAAAGGCAAATGGACTGGCGGACAGAAGTTCCAGAGGCAGAAGCAGACTACGACGACGACGACGACCACGTCTACCGGATCCAACAGGACAGGCGGGTAAGCCCCAGAGACTTTAATCAAAGGCAGCCATGTTGTGCCAGCTGCCTAGGGGGCCACCCCAGAGCGGCTTGTAAATTCAGGGAAGCCATCTGCCGCCGCTGCCAAAAGCGCGGCCACATAGCCGAGGCTTGCAGAGCCACATTATCAGCCCAATACCAGCCAGCCCCACTCCCCAGTAGACCACCCATGGGACCAGGGAGACAAGCCCAGAACTGGTCCGGGCCACAGAGGGGCAGAAGACGGGATGACTATGTATCCCAAGAGTCGAGGGGCACCTATCACACCTCACTGGGCCACGCAAATGCCAACCAGACTGAAAAATTCATAATCACAGTGGCCATAGATGGACTACCTTGCGACATGGAGCTAGACACCGGCTCCGTGTTCACAATCATGGCCTGGGGCACACTGAAACAACTCATGCCCAAAATCAACCGACAACAGCTGCAACTGCAAAACATCCTACCTCACAGACTTCCACGGAAACCAAATCCAAGTCCTTGGCCGAACAGAAGTCCCAGTAAAGTTCAAAGACTTCACAGGAAACCTGCCTCTCACAGTGGAAGGACACCGGCCAATGCTGATGGGGGTGGAATGGCTCAAGCCGCTCGACATCGGCATCACCGGTCTACACCAAATCAGAGGGGACAAGCTGGACGAACTCCTCACAGACTTCCAGACCGTCTTCAATGGGAGTCTATAAGGGCAAACCTATATCATTTAACCTAGCATAACTCCCATAAGATTAAAGCCTCGAAGGGTTCCCTTCATGCTGTGACCTAAGGTCAATGAGCAGCTGGATAAGTTGATCGCCCAAGGGGTATTAGAGCCAGTAGAACACGCCACGTGGGAGACCCCCATCGTCACCCATATGAAACCAGACGGGTCTATCCGCATCTGCGTGGACTATAAAGGGACCATCAATAAAGCCCTGCAACCAAACACATACCCTGTGCCCATTGTCCAGCATCTGCTACACTCGCTGGGCAATGGAAAAATATTCGCAAAATTAGACCTGGCTCAGGCATATCAGCAACTGCCTGTAGATGAAGCCACAGCAGAAGCCCAGACCATAGTCACCCACAGGGGGGCCTTCAAATGTAACCGACTACAGTTTGGGGTCAGCGTGGCCCCTGGACTATTCCAATGTCCCATGGAAAGACTATTGAATGGCATTCCCGGAGTGGTTCCCTACTTCGACGATGTACTCATCTCAGGGGAATCAGAGGACCAATTAATGCACAGATTGCGGCAGGTTTTACTGCGATTTCAAGAATGGGGGCTCAAAGTTAAGAAAGATAAATGCAAGATTGGGGTCACCAGAGTCGAATTTCTGGGGTTCCTCATAGACGGGCCCAGCATACGTCCCACAGATAAGAAAATTAAGGCCATCAAAGAAGCCCCAGCACCCCGAAATAAATCCGAATTGCAAGCATTCTTGGGGCTATTAAACTTTTATGCAATTTTCTTGCGACAGAAGGCAACCATTGCTGAGCTTCTGCATCGGCTCCTGGGGAAGACGGCCACGTGGACATGGGGATTTTATGCAATTTTCTTGCGACAGAAGACAATCATTGCTGAGCCTCTGCATCGGCTCCTGGGGAAGACAGCCACGTGGACATGGGGACAAAGAAAGGCCAACACTTTTGCCACTGTAAAGGACCTACTTTCATCCGACAGTGTCCTGATGCAATACAGCGAGACCCTTCCCCTAATGCTAATGTGCGACACCTCCCCCTTCGGAGTGGGGGCGGTACTGAGCCACAAATTGCCCAATGGCTCAGAAGCCCCCATAGCATTCTACTCAAAGACCCTATCCCCGGCTGAACGTAACTACAGCCAATTGGACAAGGAAGCGCTTGCAGCGGTAGCCGGCATCAAGTGCTTCCATGAATATCTATACGGGCGGAAGTTCCAGCTAGTAACAGACCACAAGCCTCTACTGGGTCTACTCACCGTAATCAATCAAACACCGCAATACATGTCCCCTTGGCTGACCCGATGGTCCATCTTCCTCTCCAGGTACAGCTACACACTCATCCACAGACCCGGAAAGAACATCGCACACGCAGATGCCCTCAGCCACTGTCCAGAACCTGACTTGGTGGAAGACCCAGCTCCTGTGGCCGAAATCTTGCTCGTCGACATAGAGCGAACCAGCCCCGTCACATCCCGGGACATCGCAGAGCACACAGCGAAAGACAGAGTGCTCTCCAAAGTAATGAACTGGGTGTTGAGGGGGTGGCCACAGGAGGAAGAAGGGGAGGAATTTAGAAATTTAAAAATAAACAGATGGAACTGTCGGTACTCAAGGGTTGTCTATTATGGGGGGAGCGAGTTATAATTCCTCAAAACCTCAGAAAAAGGGTGATCAGGACATTGCATATTGGACACCCGGGGATAGTAAAGATGAAGGCGCTGGCTAGGAGCTACCTGTGGTGGCCCCATCTGGATCAAGATATAGCGGAATGGGTCACAACTTGCCAGCCCTGCCAAGAAACCAGACCAGCTCCACCACGAATAATTCCATCGGAATGAGAGACCCCCAACGCACCCTGGTCAAGAGTCCACATAGACTTTGCGGGACCAATGGTGGGTCAAACATTCCTGATAATAGTAGACGCTTACTCAAAGTGGCTAGAAGTGATTAACATGCCTACCTCGACCACAGAAGCCACCATCCGGGCACTGAGGAGGGTGTTCACGACCCACGGGTTGCCAGATGTCTTAGTATCAGACAATGGGCCTCAACTGACAGCCCGGCAAATGGAAGCATTCCTAGCAAACCTAGGAATCAGGCATGTACTAGTCTCGCCATTCTGTCCGGCGAGCAATGGACAAGCAGAGAGAATAGTGAGGATGACGAATGAGACGCTCACCAGAATGGGCCTAGGGAACTGGCAAGAATGAATTGACCAGTTCCTGTTAGCCCAGCACATAACCCCGAGCGCGGCAACCAACCAGAGCCCAGCAGAGCTACTAATGGGATGAAGGCTGAGGTCCCAATTGGACAGGTTAAATCCCACATACAATCCAGACAAACCTCTCAAGTCAAGTAAGCCCACCAGAACACTAGCCATCAACGATCTAGTGTTCGCACAGAATTACTCCGGGGACCCCAAGTGGATAAAGGCGACCATCACAGACATTACCGGTCCCAAATCATACAGGGTCAAGTTGGACGATGGTCGAGTGTGGAAGCGACACATTGACCAGCTACGACACTGAGTGGGAGACTCATGGCTCCAGCAGCCAGAAGCCAAGCCACCGCTGAGGACTTCAACAAACAATTTGGCACAACGTGGGTCTCTGCCCTGCTGACCATACAGTTCCAGAACACCAGACGACAACGACGGAAACCAGGCCCTAGCTGCACAACCCCAAAGGACACTAATCTCAAGCCGAGAGAAGGATCGCGAACACCTACCGGTAACCGTGGAGATCCAGCGGAGGCAGCCAGGACCAGAGGACAGCGAGGTCGAGCCTTCAGCCGCCACGCCTGGAGGCCGGTTCCAGATTTTTCCATCGAGCGGAGACGGAGCAACAAAAGCCATGTCCGCACCGGGTGAGAACTCCAGAGAGACTGAATCGCGCAGGCCCAGTAGGACCTTACGGCGACCCGCCTACTTGCGCGACTACATCACTCATACTAGTTCTGGATTGGACAATTGCTGAACTAAGAGGGGAGGGGTGTTACGTACTGACGCACCGAGTACGTATTTGCATACCCGCCTGTGATTGGCTTAGTCAGCGGCGGGAGAATTGAACCGCTGTCACTGGCCAGCAGGCTGCAGGGAAACCCTTAAAAGCAGTTTCCCTGCCGTCAGCCGGAAGTCCGTTCCTAGCTGTTGTTGATTAGAAATAAAGGTGCTGAACTGTTCCTACGTCTCGGCTATTCTTCCCGCGTGAATCTAACACCTATGACTGCAAAGAGATTCACCATCCCCACCCAGAACAATATGGTTTGAGCGAGAATGTCTTTGGTCTCTTGCAAGAATGAATCATCCCTTGTCTGCTTGGCATGCATAGCTGCCTGTTTTAATTTGTCTGAATGGGGACTGGAAGAAGAAGACAAAACCCTAACTTGGCTCTCTACTGGAAGCCAGGAGCTTTGCTAGGGCTAAAGGCCTTGATTCATTGCCAAGATTTAGATCAGGGTTCTTAATATAAACCCAGGCTTCATTACTGAACCCCTTTGCAAACTCAGGATTCACTCTGCTCTCCTTTTCAGCAGGATTTCAGTAAACAATCGCTTAGACATTTCCCTCTTAACCGTTACCAGGCAGAGAAATGTCTATATAATTCAGAGAAGTGGAAGGGAAGCACAAGCACTTAATACTGATGAGTATTACTAAGCAAGAGAGATTATTTTAAATTTTCATTTACCTCTTTATCATGTTGCCCTAATAGGCTTTATTATTATTTCAAAATTAAATATAATTGGTGGATCCAGAGTGAGCACCTTTCCATACAGACTTTTTGCATTTTTCCTTCATCAACTAAGGATCTAAGAGGATTCTTTTTTCACTCCATTGCTGTGGCAACTTGAGATAGGAACCTTGTTTGAATTTGCTTTAAAAACAAAGGTAAATGATCACTGAAACTGACTAGCTCATGGGGTGCCCTGCCTGCCCCTTCTTAGCCTTTTAATGCAGGCAATGCATCCACTGCTTTATGAGGAACTGAAACAGAATGAAAACGGCTGGGTGGGAGTCTCTATGGTCAGAATAGGCACATTCAATTCAGTTGGACTTAAATTTATCATCTGTGAACACCACGGATTTCAAGGGAGATACTTTAAGAGCCAGTTTGGTATAGTGGTTGAGGTAGCAGGTTGGGAACCAGGAATGCAATGGCAAACCACTCCCAAAATCTTTCCAAGAAAACTGCAGGGACTAGTCCAGGCCAGGAGCCAAGGCTGACCTGAAGGCATCAAACAAACAAACAAAATCCTATAACTTAAGCCTGAATGTAACCTAAGGAGCACAGGGGCTTGACTTATTGAAGTCCATAGCAATTGAGAGGTGGCAATCAAAGTTCTTTCATAGGGTTACCTGTGACTCAGTGATGTGACTTCTGAATAAACAAGGATGAGATTAATTTTAAAAATCTTATTTAGGCATGGAAGCCAGCTGGGTGACTTTGGGCTAGTCATTCTCTCAGCCCAAAGTACCTCACAGGGGTTTTATTGTGGAGAAAATAGGAGAAGGAAGAAGTATTAGGTACTCTATATGTTTGCTGCCTGGAGATGTCATTGCAACGTTTCGACGAAGTCTCATTCGTCATCTTCAGGCTGATTATCAGGCTTGTGTCTTCAGCCTCCTGCTCCTAGAAGCAGGAGGCTGAAGACACAAGCCTGATAATCAGCCTGAAGATGACGAATGAGACTTCGTCGAAACGTTGCAATGACATCTCCAACTTCACGCGGGAGAAAACCTATATATAAAAGGTGAGATAAAAATAAATAAAAGTAAATAAAGATAATCAGGAGGATGCTGTCTCTGCTGGTTTAGGTCCAACATGCAGAAACCTAGGATGTAGACTTTGAATGCTGTCTTTAAGCAAGGGTCAATATTTCTCAGACTGGCTAATTAAGCCCCAACTTCACAGTCATATGAGAATACTTTGAACTCAGATGTGAACTCCCAGTATTGGTAGCTGGTTCCCACATTTAAAGAGCATTCAGAATAAACAATCCACAGTTTCTTGATTGTAGATAGTCCCTTAACAAGCTGCACAAAACTCTGTGAGTGAAACTCTATTGGAGCTCATCAGGAATCAAGTTCTTAAAAATGGAAACAAAACAGTAAAAACAAATCCCAAACACCTTATTAACTAGATGCTCAGAATAAAATCAGTGCCTCATTAGACAAGGCATCTCAAATACAAGTCACATCAAGAGACTTTGCCTCCTCTGCCTATCATCCCATCTTACTAACAAGACTCTCACAGAATATTAACATTTTTATCCCATATGGTATAAACACGAGTATTCAAATGTGATGCAGGTATACAAAATGCATGCAGTACTAGTTTCCTGGATTTCACTAGATTTTACAGATAAACATAAAATCCACATTTTTCATGGTATTTTGGTTAAAAAGTCAAGGTTTGACAACCACAATTTGACTTAAATACAAGTATTTATGGGAAATATGGGTACTTTTCAAAAGTATTACAGTATGTACTTCCCTACAGTATACAGTATACTCACAGATAAGCTCATCCATAGATAAGCTGAACCTGAGTTTTTGGGTGCATTTTGGTGCCTACAATGTGCTTATTTATGAATAATATATGTTCTAATAGTTCACCACTGTTTAGATTCTGCGACAGTTTGGAGGCTGCTCTGTTGTTATTTCCTTTTTTGTTTTTGTTTTTTGCTAGCTCTGCCTTAAAATATACAAAGAGTGAATCCATCAAATTATGTTATGGTATCACACTGGAAAGTGTGCAGGCAAAATCTGTGGCTGCTTCAGTGTTACATGCTTCTGCTGCAGTCACATGACCAACATTCTGTGACGCTTCCCAGCCAGTCTCGCAATCCTTCCTCCCTCCCCCACCCAGCAGCAGCTACTTATGTACCTATCTGCTGGAAAGGGTAGGGGAATGGGGAGAAAGGAGAAAGAATAAAGAGTGGAGTGGAGTGGAGTGGAGTGGAGTGGAGTGGAGTGGAGTAGAGTAAGGGGAAGGAAGGAAGGAAGGAAGGAAGGAAGGAAGGAAGGAAGGAAGGAAGGAAGGAAGGAAGGAAGGAAGGAAGGAAGGAAGGAAGGAAGGAAGGAAGGAAGATTGCTACTGCTCCCTACCACTTCCCACAAGGAAACTCAATGGGTAATCTAGCAAGAAGTTAGAAGTCACTCCTGCTCCCACTGCTTTTTTACCCACCCATGGTCATTCTGCTTCTCTGTTTAGATAAGAAAATATCTCTGAAACGATGACCCAATGGGCATGGGTTTTCTAGTATATTATTAAAATTCTCATGTCTGTAGCCTTTAACTGGGCAAAATGGTAAATCATAAGGCAAAACTTTTTCAAGCAAGGTACTTCAAATGGGCTAACTTACAGAATGCTTCCAAAATCCAGACCCTGCTGTAGAATTGAAATTTCACAAATTTTGTAAAACATTTTGTAATATTAAAAATTGTCATAACACATTTTATAACATAATACAAAATATCATAACACATTTTCCATGGTCAACTCCTGATCTTCTTCTTCTTCCTAGCGTAGGTGCACGGTCTGCTTCATGGTCAACTCCTGATGGTTGACTTGCTATATAGTTCAATGTGGTCTACTTTCAAAGCCCATGGATCTTGCAGGGCCTTGCAGAATGTAGCAACAGTTGGAATTACCTGGCCTACAAGGAACATGTATGGTTTAATTAAAGTCTACAAATCTCCTAGGTTGAAATGGATTCCTCAGTACAGTTTTTCCAGCCATCCCCACTTACTGCACTATTGATTTCAACGAAGTAAAAATAGGCAAAAAGTGACCTTGATGTATGGGACAGGGAGAGAAAGAATTGCTGGACCTGTAAGAACTGGATCTGCTCCCTACTCTATATCGACATCATCCTCTGAACAGGGCTAATGTGATTTCCATTCACACATGCAAATCATTTGTAGATATGATAGGTATCATGTTAACCAACTTTAAATATTCAATGCAAACATGTAAAGCAATCAAACAATGGCACATGTGCATGTAGGAACAAGAGTGAATTAGCATACCTATTGGTTACCAGGAAATCTGGAACATTTATATTGTATTAGTTTCCAAATTAATACTTTGCTACATGCATGCACAGAAAAAATAAATGAAAGTAGCATTTTTAATGACAAAAAATTATTTATACAGATGTATAGATGGAAGAACATTAAAATCCCAACAGCTTGCTAAATCAGATCAGATTTCTGGAAATTCAGAGCACTTTACAAAAGTCAAAATACCTACCGGTATTTCCCATTTCTTGTTTTACTATAAGCTGTTCTTTCCCTACACATCCATACCTCATTCGCCCCCATCTCCTTGACTTCTGGGAAATAAAAAGATGGATCATCTTTGTCTATCACCAGCCACTCCAACTTCACTAAAGACATTATGAGAGGTTACTGCCTATCAGCTGCCTTCTTCAGTCACTGAAACACAGTAACGTAGTTATGGAATAACTTCAAGGGTCTGCAGAGAGACTTCAAGCCAGTTGCTGTGTCTCAGCCCAATTTAGACCATTAAGCTGTTGTTATATGGAACACACTGGAGGAGGGAGCATTAGGTATGCTGCCTGGAGCACCCAGAGGATTAAAATCTAACAAAGAAGCAAACAAGCAAACTGCTCCACTGTTACATTTTTAATGGCATTGACTTCAGAACTGTAGAAAATGCAGTTCTACAACTAAAATGGAAACTTTTCTTTGATGGCTCTTGATGTAGTAAGTAGTTGTGCCAGCATTGGGATATGAAAGGCTAATGTAAATCATCATCATCATCATCAACAACACCCCTACTCACAGACAGATATATTGTGCTGTGGCCCCTAATCTTTAATTTGCTGGTGTGGTGTAGCAATTAAACACATTAAAAAGTTGCCAGTTGAAAGTTTAGCTAGGAATTGAACATAGTTCAAGAAAGACACTTTCTCAATCAGGGAAACACAGCCATCACCCACCTGTCGTGAGAATTGCTTTACCACATAAAGGTCTGAGCAGATGGCATCAAGTGGCTGACCTAATCTGGGCTTAGAAGCTAATCAGAGATGGAGCTGGTGACAGAAGCACTTGCAGAATCTGAGGGTTTTATCAAAATGATGAGAGTATTATTGTACTGTTGATCCATAAGTGCTGCTCCTTGGTATGTGGAAGTAATGTCATAACATACACGTATATATAAAGGGTGGGTTTGCAGAAGCAGCAGCATTCCTCCCCCCCCCCCAGATGCCTTTGCCAGGTCAGGACTTGGTCAGAGAACCAATCCACCCACCTGTGGGAATATCAGTGCTGCAAGGTAGACTAGAAAGTCCAAAAAGAATTCTGGAAGAAAAGAAAAATATCAGATGAGGGGAACTTTGAATATTTTTTTGCATCTGGCCCAGCCTCTGCAAAATGCAAAAACTGGCCCAGCTCTGCATCTCATAAGAAGAACCTAAGCAGGGTCGGGACTTTTGATTAGATTAAGGATTATTGATTCAAAACAAAAACCCTCAATCGAGGGCAACACTCCAGTAAAAAGAATTACTGATGGAATCTTTTATTTTATTTAATTATTGTAGATTTAAGATACCAGTCCTTAACTCCAAAAGGGCCATAAATCAGGCAGACTGACTGCTATGCCCTCAATATTCTCCCCAGCAAGCAAGTTAATGCAAAAAATCAAGGCCATCACCCTGCAGAAGATGGATGCATTTGAAAGCAGGCATGGACTGGTTCAATCTCTTCTAAAGATCTTATCCCCACTTATATTTAAACATAGCTCATACATGCCCTGGCAACATTATTTTCTGCCATGTCCCCCCCATGCTTTCATTTTATTTCCAGCCTTAGTTGGGATTAAGCTGCCTTTTGGTGTTTTGATATTAAAGCAGTATTTCCTCTTGAGTCTGACAGCAACCAAAGGCAGCAACTGATCATAAAATACATTTGTCACTCATTACCTTGGAGGGAAGTAGGTGAATGACAATAATTGGGAACGGTGTTAATAAAGCAGGTTAGGGAACAACAATATGGACAGCTCTTGCCACTAGAGAGCTTGCTAACTTCAAAACTTCAGCTCAGCACTGGAGAAAATCCCTATATTCCATTTAGGGTGGAACCTCTGAAGAGCCGAGGTGGCGCAGTGGTTAGAGTGCAGCACTGCAGGCTACTTCAGCTGACTGCTAGCTGCAGTTCGGGCGGTTCAAATCTCACCGGCTCAAGGTTGACTCAGCCTTCCATCCTTCCGAGGTGGGTAAAATGAGGACCCAGATTGTTGGGGGCAATATGCTGACTCTGTGAACCGCTTAGAGAGGGCTGTAAAGCACTGTAAAGCGGTATATAAGTCTAAGTGCTATTGCTATTGCTTGATAAAAATTTAGGAAAGGGATATTCTCCCTTCCTTTCCCACCATGGATTCTTTTTGCGATTATAAAAATAAAGGCAAAACTTATGATAGGAAAGCATAAGAGAAGTAGAAATGTCTCCCGTGCTTCCTCTCTCCCTCTGTGCAACAGCAAAAATCAATTCATAATTCCCAATTTAACTAGGATCTGCTTATATTCTGCTTCTACAAAGTTTGTCACTTGTTACCATCTGATGCTTTCTGGAAAGTTTGCAATGTAATTGGTGCTGGCACATGCCTATGAGGAGGTCATCTGACAGCGAAAGCTGCTGGGCAACAAGAAGCATTAACTGGGGATCAGAGAATGAGCAAGGATCACTCAGGTCATCTTCAGAGTCAAGGACTGAACCCCAAAATGTGAGTAAGGGCATATTTTTCTCACAAACCACCTAAGAGTCTTGATGGTTGGAAAACTTTCTGCTTGTTGTCAAGTCAAGCAAGTTTTTTGGAGCCAAAAGTAAAAAAACAAAAATAAGACAAAACAAATTTCTGGTCTTATATGTCCAAGGGAAGTGGTCTTTCACTCGGTTGAAAAAGGCTTCTGAGGAATGTCAGATCTGCAGTTCATGGGAAACGAGGCCAGGGAAGGTTAACCTGCTTTAAGATCCAATGATGCAAAGAAAACAACATGGCCTATGAGCAATAGAAAAGCCCAGCCCAGCCCAGCCCAAAAGATAGAAAGAAATAGGGGAAGACAGTGCCTGGGCCCATAGGTGTGCGGTTTTGTTTGCATTTTTACCTATGTTAAATATGGGTTGTATATCTTGGCTTCAGTAGGCAAGAAGCAGACCCGCATAGCTACAACAGCATTTATTGACTCAAAACTGGAACTGAGGAACAGCAGGCAAATGCCTGTAATTTATACTCTAGGCCCACAGGCCTTAACCAATCATAATACTTGAAAAAGCCCGCCCAAATATGAATGTTCTAAGTTTCCCTCCAAAACAGTTGGAGTTAACAGTTAGGGTCATCTAAAGGTTAGTTTCACTTTAGCAGGGCTTAACACCACTATATATATTCAATACATAACAGGTTGCCTCTGTTCTGCTTCAAGATGTTTTCCTGGGTTAATACTTGTCTGCATTAAGGGAACTAATTTCAGCTGTTCCAACAGTGTGCCTGTTTACGTTTTGCACATGTTCAGAAATTAATACTGAAAATGCTGTTTTGCTCCACAATGTGCCTTTAGAACTGCAGTCCACATGCATATAGCCATTCATGATCGCCACCCCACCCCCTTCTGTAGCAGTTCTGACAAACAGCCCTTCATCTTGGGTATGCCTGAAGAGCTTGCGATTTCAGCTTAGCTTCTAACGTCAAGTGCTTCATTCCCTGGATGGCAGGCAAGCTAAGTGTAGCCGTGCATTAGCATTTCCCCAGATTATTGTTCAAAGGATCAATAGCCCTGGATGGTAACTTCAGGCAGAGCTGGCCAACTATAGACAGATGGGGAGATGAAGCATAAAGTCCTTCAAAGGGTGCCCTCTCCCCCTTCCCTGCTTTAACTGGTTCTGGGGCTGAAATCCAACACAAGGCAATTGACCCTTGTTTGGCTAAATCCTGTTCAGTCAGCCTGTAGCACATTTGCAGCTTCCTTTTCAGTTCTGTATCTGTCTGTAGATGTATCCAATGAACCAGTTTATTATTGTATTTATTTATTAAGAAAATGTATGTGGCCATCCAACTCCCGATGACTCCGGGAGGCTTACAGAAATAAAATTTCAATACAAACCTCAATAAACTCCTGCCCCTCCCCCTTGTGACAACAATTAACCAACCCTAGGCTCCAAATCACCCTGGGGTCCCCAGGCCCATTGGCAAAACCATGTCTGAGCCAGGCATCCTTGAGTCAAAGCCCATCCACTGCTTTGCATGCATAGAATAAACAAACAATAAAAGTAGAAATGGATGTCTCTACTTACTAATAATTCCTATGTCTTTTGTTCTCACAAAAGCATCACTGTTTGCATTTGAATTTTGAATCAGGACATTGGAAATCATGCCCTGGCATCAGGGGTGAAATCCAGCAGGTTCTGACAGGTTCTGGAGAACCGGTAGCGGAAATTTTGAGTAGTTCGGAGAACCGGCAAATACCACCTCTGGCTGGCCCCAGAGTGGGGTGGGAACGGGGATTTTGCAGTATCTTTTCCCTGCCGCGCCCACCAAGCTACGCCCACCAAGCCACACCACGCCCACCAAGCCACGCCCACAGAACCAGTAGTAAAAAAAATTGGATTTCACCACTGCCTGGTATACATGTTTGCAGGCCCTCACCTGAAAAAAAAACCTGCCTTCCTGTGCTCCTACTTGGAGCCTGCCTAGCTGCACTCCCTTCACGGGAGTCATTTCCAAAGAGAGATGCCCAGTGAATCTCTTAAAATTCAGATTTTCTGAAGCAACTTCTATTGATGGGAAGCAACACCGCGTTGATAAATGCTTCCATTGTAACTGAAATTGTTCCCTTCCTGGAAGTGGAAGAAGGTGTTTATTCACGAAGAGGCTGGTGGCTGCGTCCACATATAGTATCATGCTTAAGGTCTGTTAGCCTTAGTAAAATGTGTGGACTCAGCCCTTGGAACCACCTGGGGCCAGTTCATCTGTCTGGGCAGTTCTCTGCTGAGAGTTGCAGAAATCAGAATCTGTTCTAAATCCATATTGGAAAAAATGGAAGGGCGGGGCGGTGATGGTAGAACTACTTGGCACAGAATCTGGAAAGGCCATCTACTGGTCATTGCAATAGCCAGACCACTTCTAAATGCAGGTCGGGAAGGACTCTAAAATTCTGTATGTGCAGTTTTTTATCTTGTTGGCTAATACCTTCCTCTACCACTTCCTTATTTCTTTAAGTTTGATTTACCCAGATTTATTCCTCTCCTAATTGAGTTGTAACTATTCTAAGAAATGGGAAAAGTGGAAATATGCCATTGCTGAACAGAAAGATGGTTTGTAGCATCAACTGTAGCTAAAATGTTTTGTGTTGTTTAGACTAGAGCTTCCTTGACTTCAAACACTGACATCCCACAGTAAAATGCTATGTACGCATACTCTCCTAACTGTGGCGCTTCCTTCATTCTATCTTGAGATCACCTCTCTTCAGTTCTGAAATCATTTGTACTGTGTTGTCAGAACTAAAGTCTCTAAAAATACACAGCTTGTCACAAAGCCATCCCTGCGGCCTATTTCCTACTGATACTTGGTATCATTTTTCCCAAGGCATAAAGAGCAAATGGCATCCAGTTTGGGCTTTGCACATCCTTTCCTATGGTCCCTCTCCCCCCTCCTCCAGCCTCAACTTCAATATCAACCAGAATAAATGATGACTTGTTAATATTTTAAATATCTTGGGTGTTTGCTTTACAGATATTTCCATGTAAACAAGAATTCCCTGCTCCCCAGCTCCTCTCTCTCTCTCTCTCTCTCTTCTCTCTCTCTCTCTCTCTCTCTCTCTCTCTCTCTCTCTCCTCTCTCTCTCTCCCTCTCTCTCTCTCTTCTCTCTCTCTCCCTCTCCCCTCTCTCTCTCCCCCTCTCCCCCTCCCCTCTCTCTCTCTCTCTCTCTCCTTTCTCTCTCTCCCTCTCTCCTAGCTGTAATAACATCACCCATCACATCCAATTTGTGCAAATTAGTAATATGGGTTTTTAAGATTGCAGTGACAGGTTGATGCGGCAGAGGGGAAAATTTATGTTAACTTAGGGACATCATGAAAACATTGGAACCAGACGCACCCAAGCTAATGGGGCTGCTGCAGGAAGCTGTGCTGTGTCTCCCTTGCCGCTGACTTTCATTCCTGCGTGAGGCTAAAAGGGAGGCTTTTGAAGCCACAGGGGCAGCTGGCAGTGCCACTGGAGATGACAGTCCCAATGTGATCCTCCTGACAGCTCTTTCCCTCACGAAGGTGGGCTGATTGATACCTGAGGGAAAGGCTGTCACCAGGCCAGCCACAAACAGGAGATAAGTGACTCCATCAGTGTCAGACCTGTCCTTCTAGAACAGCCTGTAAATCACTTCGGCTCCAGATTCTTCCTCTGCTGCAGCAGACAGTTCCAAAGCAAGTGATCGGCACACAAGAGATAAAGTGGCTGCACTCTTTGGCTCCGTCTGGAGTCTAAAAACTGGATGTGGCTCAGGCTGTGTGCATTCCATGAAGCTTGAAAGTGCTTTCCTTTTGCCTGGAAATAGAATTGTGCTACTTTCTTGTTTTCCAGCAAGGGAAAGGCAAAATGAAGAAAAGGAAAGCCACCTACTGTACATGAGGGCCCTTCCGTAAATGACATGGTTTGGGGGTGGGGAGGTAAATGGGTGGCCCTTCCTTTTCTCCCAGGGTCACCTGCCAAAAGATAGGAGTGGATCTGAGACAATTCAACAGTGATTAAAGCCGTGAAGTTTTAATGATCACCATTGCTCTGCATTTATTCAGATGTCTTGGAGACCAAGATCCACCTCCAAAGCATCTTCGAGAATTAATTATAACCTAACAAACATATTATTCCATTTTAATGGCCCAGATGCCTAGCTATGAAAAATTAGAGACATGTTTATCTCTTACAGCAACAACTTCAAATAAATGCTGGAAGGCCACCTAGTAAGAAGATGGGTGAAATCTCAATGAACCTCTAATTAATTGCTTGCGGGTGCACAGGTAGCCTAGGTTAGGACTTTCTGCTGCCCATTGTCCTCATCTTTCCCAAGATCTTGACACAGACCCATTTTAATTAATTTCTTGTCAAAGGCTCTAATCAGATATTTAAACGATTGAAATCATGTCAATGCTTGGCCTTTGCTCCCCAAAATTACCATTCTTGGACAATTAGAGGAACTAGGCACATCATAGGCATTGTGCTGTGTTTCCCATCTCAATTCTGCCCCCTTTCCATTTTGGATCCACTGGGCTTCAGGGGCAGAAAGGATCCTTCTCACGTTATCACAAAGAAATATGCTTATTTTTCATATCAAGGTTCCTTTCCATGCTGGCCTGGAAGCCTATAAAGTCTCCTGTTTGTGATTGTGGTTTAGCCACTTACATCTTTCTAGCATTTTATATGAGAAAATGCCATTCAGCATGAACCTTGCATCTTCCTGTTAAGGCACCAAGTTACAGTACATCCATCTGGCGCACCACTTGGAAAGCTGTCTTGCAGAGCAAAAGACTATCCAGAGTCATCAGCAGTTTAAAAAAAGCCACTCTAATTTATATAGTGTATGACGCCCACAGCCTTCTCAAACCTGATACTGTTGAGATGTAATAAATTTCAGTTCCCATGGCTTTGTGCCATTGGACTGGTCAAGAATTATGGGAACCAATATCCAGTACATCTGGACAGCATCAAGTGGAGGGAATCTGTAACGCAACTAACTTCTTTATTATTCTCAATGTATCCCTAGTTGAGTTGATTTCCTAAGCATCCAGTTGACAGGTTGAGAATTAGATGAAACCCAATCCTTTTGAAGCACCCTGCGTTGGTAAAGATTGCCCCAATCTTTTATGTGGAAAAATTCCTAAGATACAGGCCCAGAAAAGACCTATCCCTACAGGCCAAATTTGACAGAACATGATGCAATTCATGAAGTGCAATTATGTGATTTTGCTCTTTATTTTAAATACAGGAAGATGTGAACAGAGCTTTGATGCTCTCATGGTCATTATTTATTCTTAGCAAATTATTTGCACAATTGCTATCAACAGAAGTGTAATATTTATTTCCAGTTCATGCTGTTATTACTTTGTCTCTCTCTCTTTTTTTTTTTTTGCAGGATGAACAATACAATACAATATTTACAAAAATTTAATTTCTCCTGGAAGGAAGTCAAAAGAAGTCTCTGGAATTTCATAACAGTAGGATTTGTTTGCAAATATAAAAGTTAAGAATAGGGAAGCCACAGCTTAAAAGGACCAAAAATAAGCCAAATCCATTGACCTGCATCCTATCTCTAGAGAAATCTCCCATTCTTAGAGGCACCAATTCAGAAGGGCTAAGATATCTAGGGATATAGCGGCAGATTCCTAAACTAAGTCTGGAATGGAAACTAAAGTTGCCTGAGGAAAAATAGCATCAAAGTGAGTTCAACAGAGAAGAGAAATAAATAGTACATAAGTGTACAGAAACTAGGAATGGGGGAACAAGAATAAATTAAGTCCCAGCTGCTGTGTAGGATGTTTCATAAACAACCACTGCTTCTACACATTAGCATCAACAACATATAATTTAAAAAACGATTAGTTTGGATGATAATTTTGTGAGTAGCAAACGGTGGCCATAAGAGTTAGAAGGTCAGCTTGATGTAAAGGGCCCCCCACATTGGTTTGGGATACCCCTAATTCTGTAGCCAGGAGGAAGCGCAGGACAGATGAAAGAAAGCTGATGGTTTGACAGGCTTAGAAGCTGCCTGATGCTGTGGGCCTTTCAGATGATTACTGGCTCCCCTAGTAGCATCCACAGTGGCGGCTGCTGTGGAGATTGTGCTGTGGCTTGACCCACCTCTCCGATTTGGCTGTTTTTTGACAGGGCCATGGAGGCAAATGAGCTGGTTGTCGAGCACCCTGGGCTTTGGAGAACAAAGCAAGTTTTCCACTCCATGGCTTCCCCTTTTCTCCACCTTGTCATGGGATCTGACACCCTCCTTTCCTACTAATGTTTCAGCTAGGGAAAAACAAAAGTGGGGGAAGGCTGCTTTAGTTCAGCCATCTCTTGATCTGCCAAGTTTTCATTTGTTTTCCTTGATCTCTAATGGTTTCAATTTCTTTCTTGTTTTAAAGTTTTCATGCATCAACAGCAAGAAGAGGGAAGAAAGCAGCAGACTGTGGAAGAATAAGGGGAGCTGTGGGTATAAACCGTTTTCTCATTTGCCTAGATTCTGAAATTTTAGCTCATACTAATACCACTTTAATGTTAATTAATGGAGCACCTCTTATGAACATGATGTATATGGCGCATTACTAGCTAAAAGCATTTAAGAACTGATATTTGAGGATGCATATTTTCTCTTCTCCATTTAAGCCTTGTGTGAAATACTGCAGAAACTACAATGAGATTCAATTAAAAAGATTGTTATGCATCCTGCCATTGACATTTGTAATACTAATTAAGCACTAGACAGCTATGAGTATGCAGATTTATCATTAATAAGCAGTGAACTGGTCTTACAAATTCTTATTGTAGATTCAGTAACAAAACCATCTCTGGATCTATTTTGAATTTCGTTTTCAACCCCATTCCCGCCCCAAACTCTCATTAAATTATCTAAGTACATCCAAATATAATCCAGTTAATACCAATGATTTATCAAACAGTTCTGGTTCCACAGTAAGTTTCAGAAGTGCAAATCATTGCAGTAAAAAAGAACTTTTTCTTCTTTATCTGCTTGATGTATACCCCACCTTTCTTTAAGGAGATCGATGTGATAGAAACGCATATGTTCCACATTTTATCCCCATTTTATCCCCACAACAACTCTGTGGAACAGAGAGAGGTACTAGCCAAAAGTCACTCAAATATTTCTTGTGTAGTCCAAACTTACAAAATATGTACATTTAATCTTATAAAAATTATTCGAATCCATTTTAGCCAGGCCGCTGATGAAATAATGTGTAAAAATGTTAGTTTTTAATAGAAGTCTCATCGTGGATCATCCACAAGAGCCATCACTACATTTCTGTTCCAGGCTCAGGCTTGAGTTCAGACTGGCAAAAATCCAGATAATCCACATGCTCCAGAATCCCCAGAGCCCCAACGTTTGTTTACATACAAGTACTCATACATAAAGGCACACATACACAAACACAGCCACACTTTTCTCTTTCAACAAAAGCAATGTTTTACAAAGAGCAAAAAAGAAATATAAAATGGTACACAAAAGAAATGGGAGAGATAGAAAAAAAAAAGAAAACGAAAACAAAATCTAATTTACACCAACACCATTCACTATACTTCTCCAGACATTTCTGTCCTTACAAACCACCTTTGACCACCAAGTCAATATACTGACTCAGATGTTTCTTTTTGTTTTGTAAAGTACTGTTTTTGTCCTGAGACTCTCATCAAGTATCTCCAACTATTAATTTCCCTTTTCCTTTCTTCAGCTATTTGTTTTGCAATTTGACCTATCTTAATTTGTCTCTAGATGACCAAACCACTGGGTCATTCACCTTTGTTTTCATTCTGATTTCTTCATCCTTCTTGTTCCCGTCTTCTCTTATTTCACCATATGCAAATCTTACATGTCCCATTCCCACTCTACTCAATTTACTTTGATGTTGTTTTTGACATATCCAACTCTCACAGCCATAAAACTAATTATTATGGTTGGTTGCACAGTCGGCCAGATTTGGCATTTTTATCTACATATCAAGGACCTAGGATAGTCAGGTGTTTTGTTTGATGGTGTTAAGGGCAATATTGCAGGATGTAAGCTGTTCCAAGTAAAGCAGCCTTGTGTAACTGACTGATGGCAATTTTATCAATGCTGAAGGTATTTATATGACGTTCCAGATGTTTGGGGATTGCACCAAGGCACCTATTGCTATTGATACTCCAAGTACTGCCACGTCCACTATCTGGCCTTTTTTTGTCTTTCTTATCAACAATGGTTAAGTCTGGGGTGTTATGTGGCAGGCACTTGTCTGTTTATATTCTAAAGTCCCAGAGCAGTTTAGCTTCTTCCTTTTCTATTACTTTGTGTAGTTTGTGATCCCACCAGTTCTTGCTTGCAGGCAAACAATATTTCTTGCAGCTATTCCAATATACCATGGTTGCTGTTTTATCATGCCAAACAACATCATATGTTGTTTGTAGTCAGTTTGTGAAAGCTTCCTGTGGCAGCTAACTAGGTGGTCCACAGTTTCTTCAGCTTCTTTGCAGAAGCGGCATTTATTTTCTGTTGCTGTCTTCTCAATTCTACTTTGCATGCATTTGTTTCTAAGGCTTGGTCTTCTGCATCCAGAATTAGCCCCTCTGTCTCTTTCTTCAACTTTCCTGCTCTCAGTGATTGCCAGGTCTTGCTATCTGCTTTGCTTGCTAGATTTGTTATGTACTGGCCATGTAATATTTTGCCTTGCCATGCCTCTTTTCTATTTTTATTTGGTTTTATAGGCCAATTTGATCTTTCCAATACTCAGTAGGCCTTCATAGTATGAGCATGACAGCATATTGTCACTGTCCTTCAGCTATTCTTCCAATTCCCCTTTTTTCTTCTTCAGATGTCTCCTACATTGCAACATTCCATGCCTACCTGTTTTCCTTGGTAACTAGGATCTGTCAACATCACTGTGTGGATGAAGGACATGATTCATTAACATTATTTTTCTGCTCTTCCTACCCAGGGCTTTTAGTTCTGCTTGTGTTCAGTCCACTATTCCAGCTGTGTATCTAATGACTGGAATTGCAGAGATGTTAATTGCTGTGATAGTATTTCCTCCATTGAGTTTGGACTTTAAGATCTTCTTCACTCTCATGATGTTAACCCTAACCTTCTTCTTGACTTCAGTGTATCTGATGTCAGCTTGAAGGATGTCCAGGTATTTGTGGTGATCATCTTCATCCAGACTCCACATGATATTTCCATAAGACATCTTTATTCCTTCAGTTTCCATTATTTTTCCCCTATTAATGATAAGATGGACACATTTAGTTAACTCTACTGCAACATCTTGGCTATATACACAGACACTATTGAGCAGATATCAAGGAAGTCCTTTTGGTGTTGCTCTGAGGGCTCTAATAATTGATACAACAATGGATTTCTTTTTCCATAAGCATTCAACTTTGATCTGCAAATCCAGGTATTCCATTATTTTTTCCAAGTGTTTTTCCTCAATCCTAGTATCACTGGAATAGCAACATTAATGAACCAGACTTTCTTCTTTTCAATAACTGTTGTATCAGGCACGTTATGAACAAAATGCCTTTCTGTTTGGATCTTAAAGTCCCATAGGATCTTATTTCGCTCACTTATTATCACTCATTTTATACAACCTTCTCAACTTAATGGTCTCAATAGTTTTTACTACGTTCAAATCCAAACCTCTGGCAAAGTTTCCAATGAATAAATCTGGCAGCTCAGTCATGATGCTGCTTGTAGTCAGTTTGTGAAATTTTGCTGCAGCCATTGATCAAATGGTCAATTGTTTCATCCTTTTTCTACAAAAGCGATATTTGCTGTATGTTACACGTTGAATATTCACCTTCATGCAATTAATTGGCAAAGCTTGTTCTTGTTCTCAAATAAAACCTCCCATTTCTTTTTTTTTTTAACACACCTGGTCTGAACTAAATCCATGTGGCTTTTTTGTCAGCTTTTCCTTCTATCTCCTTCAAGTATTGACCATGCATTGGCTTGATCTTCCAATTAACAAACCAGTTTTTAATTGTTTTTCCCCCTATAGATTCAGACTTTGTTGTTTCTATAGATTCAGACATCACCCTGTTGAGCTTTCCTTGAATGACTTCCTATTATTATTATTATTTTAAAAGATTTATATGGCCACCCATCTTAAAACAACTCTGGGCAGCTCACAACAATTAATCTATAAAACATATAGAAAACTAAAACCTGGTGCTTGATCAATCTACCAAGGTGCCCCAATAACCACCTGAAGGCTCTACTGCTCTACCCCCAGTGTCTGGATAAAGAGTAAGGTTTTAATGACCTCCTGGAAGGCTGAGAGAGCAAGGGCCTGCCAGATTGCTCAGGGGAGTATATTCTATAAGATAGACACACTTCCTAGGTCCAACTAGATGGCAATACTCCAGGGAAGGGATCTTGAGTGTGCAGAACTGGGCAGAATCACACTCTTATACACCACTAATTTTATTTCTCATGGACATTCATTCCTCACAACAGACACTCAGCACCAACTATTTTTCTACCAGCACATTTGCACATTTTTTTCAATCCAGTTTCCCGTACTTTCTCATTCTACCAAAATATAACTATTCCTTTTTTAATAATAGTTCAGTCCATTATTTGGGTTTTTTACACATTAATTTCCAGAACCATACTATTCATTGTATCATACAATCTGTCTTGCATTCACTGCAAATAATACAGATACTCAGCCCAAAACACAGCATCATCTGCATACAAAAAGTACACATACATGCATGTCCTAAAACAGCACCCCTCTAATATCACCATAGGTATTCCTTGTCCATATACTCTTGTCCATAAATATGTTAAACATCTTATATCCGTGTCTTACTCCCTAGTCAATGTTGAACTATTGATGAAGCAATCTATCTTTTCTCATGCATGCTTTATTTATACAACTATTCAAAGTAGGCTGTAGACTCACAGATTAAATGAGTTCCACAGGCATTCCAGAAGCAAGTCACATTTCTCCAGTCATATCATCTCTACAAAGATCCTTACCATTTTTCAATATTCACACACCATTTATGACTTCATTGTCATCACTTTTTCTTAGATACTAATATTTGCAGTATTAATTTCAATTCAGCTCCAACATATCACTATAACTTGTACAAGTCTCTAAAATGCTCCTTCTAATATTGCCTAACTCCAGTTCCACCTTATATGGATGTATGCAGGGGTGGGCTTCAAAATTTTTAGCAAGGGGTCCTCTGCCCGGTTGCTGGGTGGGCATGGCCATTGTGGGCATGGCCTAGTCGACCTCCTGCACCATGGCGGGCGGGGGGGGCGTTTTTGCCCTCCCCAGGCTCCAGAGGCTTTCCTCGAGCCTCCGGGAGGGTGAAAACGGCCTCCCCAGACTCCGAAGGCCCTCCCGAACTTCTGGTAGGCCCATTTTTCGCCCTCCCCAAGCCTCCGCGCATGTCCTGCACTTACCTGCATCCAAAACGGGCCGCGTGGGGACTCCTGGGAGGGGCGGGTGGGGTGGGGGGAGCCAGGAGTGGGATTTGGGGGTTCTCCGAACTGCACAGAATCTTAGCTAGAGGTTCTCCCGAACCCTTGTGAACCCCCAGCAGCCCACCCCTGGATGTATGGATACACATGCACCCATCTTTCCTTCTGATTGTGAAAGAAGCTTAGACTTTGTGAGATCGTGGAAGACAATAAAAGGCAGTCATTGGTGTTGTGTTCCGACTTAACAAGCAGGTATTTGCATACCCGCCGCTGATTGGGTTAAATCAGTGGCGGGGAGTTTGAAGCATTGTCACTGGCCAAGCTGGCTGCGGGGAGCTCCATAAAGGCGGCTTCCCTGCCGCCAGCCGCCAGTCTGCTGTAGTTAGTGCTAGCCGTTATTAAAGTGCTGAACGGGTCTTTTCGTCTTGGCTGTTATTCCCGCGCCTATCTAACACTGGCGACGAAGGCAGTGGGAGAGGACGACTGAACAAAGGCACCTCGTGGCATCCATCGGCCATCTTAGCAAGTTCCGACCTGCACCGGACAAACAACAGGATGGCACAACAGCACTCTCCAGCACCAGCCTTCTTCAATCCACAAACAGAAGAATGGCGCACATATATGTCCAGATTTCGCATGTTTTTGGAAACGAACAATTTTCAAGACTTGCCAGACAACTGAACAAAGGCACCTCGTGGCATCCATCGGCCATCTTAGCAAGTTCCGACCTGCACCGGCCAAACAACAGGATGGCACAACAGCACTCTCCAGCACCAGCATTCTTCAATCCACAAACAGAAGAATGGCGCACATATATGTCCAGATTTCGCATGTTTTTGGAAGCGAACAATTTTCAAGACTTGCCGGACAACAGGAAAAGAGCTCTTTTCCTCACATACTGCGGACCCAAAACATACAAACTAACCGAGACCCTGGTGGCACCC
>QLTV01002419.1:889712-917866 GCA_003457575.1 Thermophis baileyi | reverse complement strand
ACGAGGGAGCTCGAACGAATCCGACCGGGGCCAGAGGACCGGGAGATCGAATCTTCAGCCTCCACGCCTGGAGGCCGGTTCCAGATTTTTCCACAGGACGAGGACGGAGCAACACAAGCCATGTCCACGCCGAACGAAGACTCCAGAGAGACTGAATCGCGCAGGCCCAGTAGGACTTTACGGCGGCCCGCCTATTTGCGCGACTACGTCACCCACACTAATACCGGATTGGACAATTGCTGAACTAAGAGGGGAGGGGTGTTGTGTTCCGACTTAACAAGCAGGTATTTGCATACCCGCCGCTGATTGGGTTAAATCAGTGGCGGGGAGTTTGAAGCATTGTCACTGGCCAAGCTGGCTGCGGGGAGCTCCATAAAGGCGGCTTCCCTGCCGCCAGCCGCCAGTCTGCTGTAGTTAGTGCTAGCCGTTATTAAAGTGCTGAACGGGTCTTTTCGTCTTGGCTGTTATTCCCGCGCCTATCTAACAATTGGAACACCTTTTTTGTCATCCTGGCCCTTTCTCATGATAATGAGGGCCTCTTTTAAAGGCTGCTCTCAGTATAAGTGGAATGCAATGCATGATGCATTCCATAAAATAACACTTTCCTTCTGATGCCACTGATTCTGCCAAGACAGATATTTTGTGTTCCATTCATGGATTCCACTCATGAAGCAGGCCCAATTCTCCACCATGGGGAAAACAGGTTATTCACAAGCCATGTTGAGGATTGGAGAGGGTTGATCTGGGAAAAGTGTAATTCAGATTTAATTTTATGTGTGGACATGTGTTTTCTTTATCTAGAAAACCTAGATCGTTGCTGCATGCTTGTGATTCAACGTTTCAAGTTACTGGAGACTCTGGAAAAGAGCCTAGAAAGAAATCCAGCCTTGTTCTCTCAGCAATGCTAAATAAGGAAATGGAGATAATGGTGTCCTTTTATTTTCTTCAAGGGCCGGGATAGCAAAGCAGGACTTCAAAGCCATATTTTAGAAAGACAGCAGACTTGCTTAACTGGACTTTTACAGCTCAGCAGTAATCCACTATTGGGGGATTAAAATCTTGGCCGCCTTGGCCTTTCTAGACCTTTCCAATAGGCAAACTTTATGAGAACTTACCACATGAAAAGTTTCTAAAAAATAAAGTGATTTCTTCTCCCAGATAAAAAATGAGGACAATTTCAGCAAAGATTCTAATATTCAAGACATAGCGCGTGCGCGCGCACACACACACACACACACACACACACACACACACAGTGTGGTATATGTGTACATGTCTTTCAACTGACACATCAGAGGGAAAAATATAAGCATAAATCACAGTTCATTAAAAGAAGTTAGCATCTGCAAAGTCAGATTTTTCAAGTACAGTTGAGAGAGTATTTTAATAGAAAGCACAACAAGGCCACAGAGGATTCTGGCTTTGAAGAAAAGGAATGTCATCCCCTGTCAAGTTATGAAGAACTGTCTAAGCTTATAGAAAATTAAATTCATTTGTAATATTGAGTATGAGTATATGGGGTTTTTTTTAAGCCTATTGTTCCTGCTCTTGTCCAAACAGACAGGGAACAAATCCATTGCAAAATGGTTTGTGAAAACTAGCCACCACTCAAAGAACAAGAGATGAGCAAGTCAGTTGAGCATCACCAGTCTACTGAGGGGGAGAAGCTTATGAAAAACAAAATTTATTGTTTTCCGCATTAAAATATTAAGGAGATCTTAAGAACTGCAATGAATCTAAACTGGAGGCCTGTCATCAACAGAAATGAACAACTGCAATACTTGACAACATGCATAAATCTCAAATTGAAATAAAGTCCAATCAAATTTTCTTCAGTAACTGGGGGAAAGTTCTAATGCTCGTTTTAAAAAAGGCCAGATATCTAAGTTCTTTCTGTTATGTATACTGACTTGTGGCCTTGCTGTGAGACACGAAAAAGGCAATGCATATTCTTCACTCATGCTTTCTGTGTGACAATCAATCCCAAGGCAATGCCACACAGCAATCTAAGCTGTTTCTGAAGCCAACATTAAAAACATTAAGACTGTGGCACGTTGGCGTTGAGGCCATGTTGGTGCTCAGTCTTGGCAACAGCCATGCAGGTCCTGATTGGTCATTTCTCTATTTTTTGCTTTTCCCATCCAGATAGGGAAGAAAAACCTTATTGGCTACCCCCTAAATGAGTGGGTCTGACTGTGCCTATCTTTTTTTTTTAATTTTAGGAGTTATTCTCTTGTCACAAGACCCCATTTTTCTTTCCTTTGCTTTCCCATATGCTTGCACCCATGAATGCCTTCATTCATCCTTCCCTTCTCTCTTTGATACTCAATTCTCCTTCCTCCCTCCCTTCCTCCCTCCCTCTCTTCTTCCTATTCATTGTTTTGGTGCTGTAATGATTAAAGGAAAGGGAACAAGTTGTTCCTTCAGGCATAGTTCATCTTCACAGAAGCAAAGTAGCATTCACCTGAAACTTTGCAACTTCATTCTAATGTTTCTATCTCGTTGTCTTTGAAAACTCTAAGGGAAGGGAAGCTTTGCAGATGTGCTTCTGGATGAAAAGCAAGGAGAGCATGCTTCACTACACCCAGGCAAAAAGTTCCCTCTTTGTAGATTGTATGAGTTGAATAGAATAGTGAGTTTCTTGGGGGTGGGGGTAGTGGGAAATATAAAGCAAGGAAAGTTCATTTGACTTAATGGCTTAATTCATTTGACTTAATGGTTTATTGTTGGATCATTCATAAAATAACTCTAAAAATTGCAACTACTGACTATCTGAGAATGTAGTACCTGAGAGTTCCTGAGAGGAAGAAATGGCTACTGAAGATAGCAATTAGCCACCTGAGGGAGGAGGGGCATGCCAGGCATTTCAGCCAATCAGAGCTGCATTGTCACAAGATTGGAAGGAAGCTCTACCGACATCAGAAAGGCTAAAGGTGGCTCAGGAAAGACAACTGCTGTTTTGAAATGGAACAGGGTGGAGGGACTGATAGTAGTTGGAGAATGATGTCATCCATTCTTGCACTCAAGAAGGGTGGGGGGAGGGCTGTCAGTCCAAGTAAGAAGCACAAGCCATGAGTACTAATGCTATCTTCTTGTGAGATTATTGTAACAAAATCTTTACTTTCAGAATTTTTATAGGTCTAAAATCATTCTCATCCTTTACCGTTATTTTCCTGAAATTAGGGGAGTCCCTTCTGAGATGTTCCCACACCGCTTTTCCTTCCGTAGACTGAGATATCTTTTGTATGACAGTTGTCTCTCTTCCTCCTGTCTCTCAAGGTCATTCCTATATATCATTATAGGGCCTATATACTGTAGGTCAAGCAGGAAGTATAGCTCTGCTCTGTAAACAAATTGAAGGTGTGTGTGTGGGGGGGGCATAGCCACTCAGATTCTGGGTTAATATGTACATGTTTATTTGGACAACATCCCCATTATCCAGAAAAAGACAGCTGATGAGGACATTGAGCCTGAGAAGTGGCAAGCTATACACCACCACTCTTTCAAATAATTTTCCTGAAACTGGTTTTATATTACAGGATCTGAATCCTGCTCCACAGAACCCTTAGATGTAAAAACAGCATGTGCAATGGACCACAATTCAATTCATGATCCTCCCAGACAAGCTTAAGCTAAGCATAGAGCTTAGAACTCCATATAGAATCAACAGGAACTGACATGTTTGGAAAAAAAATAGCCTATACTTCTCACAGAATAGGAGACAGTTTGCTGTTAATCTATCTAACCTCCTCCTTTATTCTGTCTCTGGGTGGGCTAGGTAGAAATGCCAGGTCTTAGTGGAGAGATCAGACACTGAACTTAACTGTTCTTATGTACTTGATTATGAACAAGTCAATAATATATTCCTGCTTTCTGAGAATTAAATAGAAACTAGTTTCTGAAAAATGCAGTTTGCACATTTTGTGGTTATGAATTGCACTTCCTGTCCTACTTCTTTCTTTCACAGCCTAAAAAGTGCTAAAACTAATTAAAAGGCAGTGAATCTTATCACATTGAATGTATAGCAAGAAGATGCATGCATGTATCTTTATTTTACAGAAAAAGGGTGATAGCCTCTGATTTTTTTAAAAAAAAAAAGCTTTCTCCCTTCCTTAACTGAGACCCTAATTTGGTCTTAGACTCTTAGCAAATTAGCAGGTCAACCATCTATACTTCAGTGCTTTTTTTCCCCTACAAGAAAAGTATAACATTGAAATTAGTATGTGACTGAAATGTTATTTTCATTTTATATATGTATGCACCTTGTTGCTTGAATCAATTCCATGAAATTTAGCAATCTACCAGAACCAGTGTAATGTCCCAGGAAACTACTAGTACTAATGTGGAAACCTCAAGAATTCCTAATAAAACTTCATTTAGAAGGAGGGATATAACAAGGTTAAGGAGATGAAAGTAACAAACAAACCAAGGAATATACACAGTACTGCAGTCCTTGTTAAGACTACCATACTCCCAGGGGTGAGATTCAGCTGGTTTGGACCGGTTTGGGCGAACCGGATGTTAATTTACATCTGGTTCGCCGAACCGGTACAGTAGTTGCAAGGACTGGCTGACCCCACCCACCCCACCCCTCCCCTCCCAGGAGTCTCCATGCGGCCTGTTTTGGATGCCAGGTAAGTGCAGGGCCCGCGTGGAGGCTCTGGGAGGGCGAAAAATGGGCCTACCGGAAGTACCGGAAGTCCAGAAATGGGCCCATTTCCGGCCTCCGGAGGGCCTCTGGAGCCCGGGGGAGGCCGTTTTCATCCTCCCGGAGGCTCGAGGAAAGCCTCCGGAGCCTGGGGAGGGTGAAAACGCCCCCCCTCCTGCCATGGTGCAGGAGACCGAGTAGGCCATGCCCCCATGGCCATGCCCACCCGGGCAGAGAACCGGTTGCTAAAATTTTTCAATCCCACCCCTGCATACTCCCTATGACTTGGTGTCATCATCAGCCTTAACTCCAACAAGTACTCCTTAGGAATTAGGAAATACTTAGGAAGTACTTGTTCCTGCCTCTTGGAAGCAAGAGAGCAGTTTATTGTGATGCCCAGTGGGCAGCAGCAGGAGAATAGAGAATGTCTGATCAGGATCCAGGGTTCTAGAGGAGTGTATTCACATTATTTTGCAAAACAGAGACTAATCACAGACTGAAGAAACTCAATTGCACAAATATTTTTGGGAATTGCTCCCCCAACCATGAAATAGCTTATTTTGTTAACAATTGCAGATTTTCGAACATTTCTGCAAAGCAGACTGCAAGAGGAAGACTAGTAAGCAAGAGGCATTGGTCACCCAGGAAATGACCCAAGATTTTCAAGAGGTTCCACTATTTAATGAACTCAAGCCATGATAAATCTCAACTACAGGATATATTACAACTATGGATTCCTGGGAGTCAAAAATACAAGTGAGACTCAATGGAATATACACTTGGGTCCAAAACACACCTTGTTGTTAATTGATCTCTCAGCCTCAGTTCATCATTTTTATTAAGGATATGAATGAGAGACACCACCAGTTCAAGAGATGACTTTTTAGGATGAAGACAATGGTAAAATAAAATTTATTAATCCTCATGATGAATATGCGATCTTGTATCTTGCAAGGATCTTTAAATCATTTTCTAGTTGTTCTGCAAGCCCTCTGATGTTACAAGTAAACATTCACTCTATAAGGAGGAAAAAGAATTCTTCTCTCTTTCACTTTTCTGTATAATTTTATTAAAGATATTTTTTTAAAGATTAAAAACCCATACAAATAAATATAAAGTGAAAAAAGAAGAAAGAAATCAAAGAAAAAGCTAATCATGTTGGGGAGGGAAGTAAAAGAAAGAAAAAGATACTTCCAGCTTCCAATCTTCTTTACAGCAGTTATAAATACAATTATAGAAGTATCTATTCTCTAATCCATATTAGTGTTGCTGACTGATAGTATAGCTCCCAGTCAGGGAGTCCGAAGCCACCTCTAATTCGACTGTCCTATAGTAATTTAAGTTTTATTCTAGATTTTTTCCCTGCCCATACAAATTTAGTTATTATTTTATTCAGTTCACTGAAGAATTTTTGGTCTAATTTTATGGGGATCATTTGAAATAAGTATAACCATCTTGGAAGTTCATTCATTTTTATTCAACAAATGCGAAACATGAATTTTGGACCAAATTTTGAGAAAATGATAGCAGCAATATATTCAACACAAAAAGCTAGTGTGATGGTGAATGGAGATTGTTGCGGAGAAAAATAATTAGAGGTGACATGATCTTGTTTCCCTGCTCTCAATTCTCAATAATAAGACCGGAGTCCAGGAAAGAATAAAAGTAATATATTTGCATAACAAAAATAAGAACACCTAAGTCTGTGTCTACATGGTGAAGAACAAAGAGAACAAAGGAAAGATTAACACATGCGCAGTACAGGTATCACATGAGAACTTCATATCAGTATACAGTGTCATTTCAGAATAAGAGTCCTGCTGACAAATCAAAATGAACGTAGTGACAGAGATCTTACAGAAAAGCTTAACTTATCTAAGGGAGTAAGACAGGGATGTCCGTTGTCACCCTTAATCTTCATCCTTTCAATAGAGGTATTACTAGAACAGGTTAGACAAAAAAAAGGAAATAAAGGGAATTAAGATAAGAAATGAGGAATACAAAACCCAGGCATTTGTGGACGATCTGGTATTCTTTATAGAAGACCTGATAGATTCAGGAATGATATTATTGAATGAAATAGAAGAATTCGGTAAAGTGGCGGGTCTCAAAATCAATAAGGATAAGACTAAAATACTAGCAAAAAACCTTATGATAAATCAGGAAAAAGAATTGGTAGAGAAAACTGAACCGCAAATTGAAAAAAAAGTTAAATATTTAGGAATTTGGTTGACAGTAAGATGTTGAAGGATAAAGGAGGATAATTATAAAAAATTATTGCAAAAAACAAAGCAAGACCTGGAACAATGGGGGAAGCTATAACTATCATTGGTAGGGAAAATTGCCTCAATCAAAAATAAATACAATTATAAATATACCTCTTACTCTATAGTTACAACATAACTCTCTTCTTTCTATAATCTGTTCTGTTTAATCATCAAAACCATAAATTATAAGTTCATTTTTTTCCTGTTTCATACAAAAAATCCATAAGGGGTAAGAATTCTCTTCTCTTTCACTGATTGGCTAACGTGTGTGAGAAATATGCTGAAACTCAGTTACTTTCCACATCCCTTTCCTGTTTAAAAATGGAACAATCTCTGAATGAAGATGAAGTTGAACACGTGAGATGAATTAAACTGGCCTGTTTTTTATTTTTCAAGAGGCTCATTTGTATGAAAGATGAGGACAGATTTTAAATCAAGATCTGGAGCGGCAGCCAAAACTGTTAGTATGTTGAGAGAACCAGTGCAATGTGGGCCAGGTTTATTAAAAGCTGTATTTTAGCCAATCCTCTGAAATACTAAACAAAACCAACACTGAAATATATTTTGAAGGAAAACAAAGAGCATCTGGTTCTCTTTGCTGGTATACATAGCTGCAGAAAATATTGGCAGAACATTTGATTACTAGAAAAAAAGACAGCTATGTGCAAAGAAAGCCACAATATAGAATCAAATGTCTGAATTAAATCGAAGTGTGTGCGTATTTGGACAAAACATCTGCAAAGGTTGGCCCAGGAAGCAAACGTGTTCTAGGTTGAGCAAACAGAGCCTCACAGGACATGGAACTCTGTGTGACCATGACAAATTGAGATTTTCAGTGAGGGGTCATTGCAAAACACTTGTAAAGGTGGGAAGGCCATTTTAAGCAAAAAATATGGTGGATGGGAGACAGACAGCCAACAGAGGCAGATGAAAAGCAGTGGACACATCCTGCCATGCTTCTATGGACACCCCAAAGTACACAAGCACAACATACCGCTTCAACCAATTGTATCATTACCAGGGACCCCAATATACGACATAGCCAAAGAATTTACAAAAAAGCTGCTTACATAGTTGGGTAATGAAACATTTTCTTTTTTTCCCTTTTTTTTACTAAATCAGTGGCCTACAAGGAAAATCAATATAAAATGTTCTATCGTTGGCATTTGGCGCCCGCTAGATTGGCTAAGATGTACTCAAACTTAAACCCAAAATGCTGGAAATGCAAACAGGGACAAGGTACCTTCTTTCATTCATGGTGGTTATGCCCCGAAGCGAAAAGGTATTGGAAGAATATACAGTATTGGCTGCAAGACATAATCACATGTCAAATAGAATTTGAACCCCAACTTTTCCTCTTGGGGATAATTAGGGCGAAGTACATCAGAAAATCAAAGTACTTGATGTTACACATAATAACAGCTGCAAGGATTGCCTTTGCGCAATATTGTAAAAGAGACAGTAGCCCACCAGAGTGATTCAAAACATATTCAAATGTGCAGAGAAACTCACATTAGAATTAAAGGATAAAGATAATTCAGAATACTATGCGGTATGGGACGATTGGTATGTATGGATAGACAATAGAAATAGGAACTATAAATGTACATAGATAGATTGTAAATAGAAGGTATTTAATGTACTGATTATTGATTTCCATTGTATGTATAATGTTACAGACTTGTTAATTATGTGATAGAACTGTGTAAAGAAAAATTGTGTTATAAAAATAAATATATATTAAAAAAAATTCAAAAAAAAAAAAGAAACATTTTCAAGCAAACAGCCAGGCTCAGAGGGCACCAAGGACTCACCATTTCACTTTCTTTCCCAGTCCCTCATTGCAGGCATCTTTCTACCAATTGATCAGTTTCTCGCTGATCAGACATAAGTAGTAAAAGTGTAACGGGGTGATTAAAGGCAGGATTTAACTACATTCCATGGAAGACTAAGATTCTGTAAGAACTAGTTCTGTGAAAGACTAAGGCAGAAAAAATTGTTCAAACAAAGCCAATTTTCTATCAGTAGAGCTTTGTCACTTAATCAGTGGTTCTGGAATTTCTTTCTTTAAAAAAAATGATTGCAAGAAAAGATAAAGGCATGGATAGGGAAATCTCACCAAGACTTCTGTACTTTGGGCATTTCTATATGAGCATTTTACTCTAGTTCAGAATTAACAGTGGGCCCTGTTGGATGAGATGCTACTAGCACTTTACACTTATGTTACACTGATTTTTTTTTAAAAAAATCTGAAACACAACTTTTTTCTTTAGAAGTACTAGAGTTGTAAGTAGCTCGTTCTATTGAGAGAAAAGGACAACTCCTTTTGCCTGTCCTTGGTTCCTAGGTTCATCTAAAACCATTAAGTCTTGAATTCCAGCTGCATTTTAAAGTTAACCTCCTGGAACCTCTTTGCACTGTTTAGGGCATTTCTCTCCCTCTCCTCTCCTCTGGCTGCTATAGCAACGTGCATCCTTGGTTACAGATACAGTATTGGGGAAAGCACCTGGTTGCAAAAATGCTGACAATCCTTTCATCTTCAGGTGTTTTCTCATGCAATATAAAGAAGGGACAAGAAGGCTTGGATGGTTCCTTTGTTGTTCTTACACATCACTATCCTTTACATAGCTTTTTTTTCCTGATTGAGTAGGGGAGAATTGTTTGTCCAAGACCTAGGACAACTGAAAGGATAGGGCACTAAATGTAATGACCCAATGCAATATGTTCTTTGGTCTGTTGGAAGGAGCACAGATTGCCTTATGGACAGTTAATGGACTGGCTGAAACTTTATATATTATTCTTGGGAAATCATGGAGAATTAGTGAAGTGCCAGGTGGCCAGAGGAGAACAAATGTCATTTGTATCTTCAAAAATGAGTGGGGAGGAGAGGAGAGAAAAAGATTTACTAAAATATAGGCAAGTTGATTTGATATCAATACCTGAAAAGTTTATAGAGTAGTTCATAAAGAAATGTCTGTAAAGCATCTTGTTTCCAAAGTCCTTTACAGATATTTCTTTATGAACTGCTCTAAATGATAATTACATAACTTAGCATGGATTTGTCAAATATAAATTTTGCTAGACTAGTGCTATCTCCTTTTTTAAAAAGTCCTTAATAGATATGGGGAATGTTGTAGACATAATATATCTTGATGTTAGCAAAGAATTTGAAAAAGTTCCTATGATATGCTGATAAGCAAACTAAATTGTTTTTTTTAATGTTACCAGTAGCATATAGGCCAATATAAGTATCAGTCAACAACATAACAATAAGCCATTCAAAACCACAGCTCAGATGGAATAAAACTAAGTGTGGTTTGGTCTTTTCCCATTTGAATTTATGAACTGAGCAAAGGGAAAACGTAAGCTTCTGTTTGATATGTTCTGGAAAAGAATGATCTTTCCTTCAATCCACATTTTAAATAAATAAACAAGTCCTTGGATTAAGGTTATTGGAAAAAGAAATATATAGAACTGAATCCTGAATTTTTAAACTTCAAATATACAAACACCTCTGCTTTTCCAGAAGCTTGTTCAATTTTTGGATAGAGCAGCATAAATAAACTTTAGAAGGGGAAAATCCTTAAAAATCTAGGGGGAAGAAAGGGGAAGAAAGCTTCTACAGTTCTATATTAACTCAAAAGATCACAAATGTTACAATTCTGCATGACAATGCACCTTAGGGTGTTTTTGAAAGAGAAAACAATCAATAAACCCTGCACAATTGTATCCATAGAAGTAGATCACATCAGGCATGATCCTATAAATATATCTGAGGTGGCCTGCCAAAGTTTGCAGGGACAAACCACAGCCAAAGTTTGGCCCCCAGGTTGGGCTCTTCTTCCCACAGCATCAGCCCCAAGCAATTACCTTCTTGTTCTTTCAATTCTCTTAGTTCCCATTGCTACATTTCTTGCTGCATTTTATATACCAGACTTGCTATCTGATCCTTTAAACAGACATTCTTCCTTAGACTATTTTTATACAATGCATATGCTTGGCCAGGATTCTCACAGCTGAAGTTTATGGTTTGGTTATGTCAGGCTGGCTTCCAATGTCTGACCCTCCAGCTAATCCCTCCTAATGCTAATATTTTGCAGAGGAGTATCTCCCTTGAAGATGCTGTCTTCCTGATATTGTACCACCTGTAGGAACAAAGATACATCTGTTAGAGACCTCTCTATTCTACTTGCTACATCGATAATTAAAGCCCCATCTCTCTTCATTCTCATTTTGAAAATAAAATTTATAGTCAATAATAAACCACCATTGATGATGAAAATGTGGCTAGGTTTTTAAAATTGATTATATGCCTTCGTGTCATTTTTCAACGCCTAGTGATCACATAGATAGATTTTGTCCATGGTGATCTGTCCCTAAACTGGTCTTTCAGATGTTACAGCATGTAAAAGTCCCATCTTATAGAAAGAATGCCAAATAGATCTATAGATTCCCAAGATGTTGATATGCAAAAAGTTCAATCATTTCTTCAGTTCCCAGATGGCCATGCATATGGAAATCCCTGTTTCCTAGCTAGGTGCACTTCCCTTAAAGAATGTTGCATGATGGAATTCCCCAGCTTGCTGGCATTTTTTAGAGGCTACAAAGATAAAGGGACATGTTAGGTATTCATAGCACAGCCCACTAGCAACAAGCAATTTGGTCCTATATAAGTCTAACTGGAATAATAACAACAAACTGCAGGAGCAGTAAACTGGCTGAAAACGTGCACAATGAATAAATTCAGCAGTTAATTCCACAGGGTAGGTCTCCTTCTGGGGGAATCTGCTGTCTAGAAGAGACCCCAAACTACTGGAATGGGCCAGTGGTGAAATCCAATTTTTTTTACTACCGGTTCTGTGGGCGTGGCTTGGTGGGCATGGCTTGGTGGGCATGGCAGAGGAAGGATACTGCAAAATCTCCATTCCCACCCCACTCCTGGGGGAAGTTTATTGCAAAATCTCCATTCCCACCCCACTCCTGGGGGATGTTTATTGCAAAATCTCCATTCCCACCCCACTCTGGGGCCAGCCAGAGGTGGTATTTGCCGGTTCTCCAAACTACTCAAAATTTCCGCTACTGGTTCTCCAGAACCTGTCAGAACCTGCTGGATTTCACCCCTGGATTGGGCTCATCCCCAAGACAGGAGAATCAATCTACTGTTGCCACCGATGAATTAAACATGGCCTTTAGTATGTTTTGGAGATGTTTTATGTTAAAGTGTGGATATATTTTACTTTACTACACTTAGGCTTCCTCTGTTTATGTGGGAAGGCAATAAAACCACTTTGTTGTGCCTTTTCAAAGCCTTTATTACTGGTGACTTTGAAGGAGGAGTAAGCAAAACCACCAATCTTACATCTCTGGTTCCTTTCTATGATCCCATAAGTTCTTCTGGTCAGTCCCCCAAAGCACCCATATTTTGGGCTGGACCAGAATGCAGTCGCCCAGGCAGGGAGAGGTTTCAGTGAAGCTAATTGGTTAGCCTTGAGCTTCTCAGCCTGACTCAATTTACAGGATGTTTTGATGAGGGTATAGTCCTTGGAGAGAGGAAGGGGGGGGGGAAATATCCCCTCCAGCGTGGCCATGCCTGATTTGAAAGATGGCCTGGCTCTGACACCTTTACGGGGCAATCTAATCCAAAGCAAGCCTCGCTGCATTGAGTGAGATTTACTCTAGGTCAGTGCATATCATACTACACGAACTTACTCCATTTCCATCTCAAGGCTAAATAAAACTGAGCAACAGAAATAAAAGGAGAGCTCCACCAAGATCGGGTTTTTAAAGGTTTTTTTTTTTTAAATCACCTAGCTTGAGGAAACTCTGAAATTTGAATATTGAAAGTTAATCCTAATGAAAAAAATCTTATTGTACTGACCCTGTGCCTTTTTTTTCTTGAAAAAGAAATCTGACTTTATGCATATCAATTCCCTTTATTTCTTTCACAAGCTGCAGCTGGGTCAGATAGACCAATATATTCACTCATAGATCACTGAGGGCACATCCTCAAGCACTGATTTATTACATCTATTAATACTCTAAACTTTCTCCAAAGAAGAGAAGAGTTTACCATACAAATGAACCTCCAGGTGGTTCCTGTCTAGATAGCCTGCAAGGCTACACCTGCCTTTTAGCCTTCATTCAGTAATAAAAAACAAATAATGCAACCAGCAACTTCATCATTCCCCATCAGTCTGACCTTAATAATTCATTAATAGTTTGTGCCTCAGCCTGTTGAGGATCACGATCAGACAAATGAAGAGCAACCCTCTCCCACCAACCAGGGCAGGGGAGATTTATTGTAAGTTAAGATAGACGTGACCCTCAATTTTAATTTTAATTTTATGTTCTGATTATCAAGTTAAAGCCTAACTCCATCTCGGATGATGGGGCTGGGGTGGGATGGGGAGGAGTATATATCAAATAATATTTGAGACCAAAGCCCATGAGTCATTTGTGTTCGTATTTTTCTGGCCAAAAATGTAAGTCTTATCTAATACTGGAGAATGCTAACAATTTCTGATCCTGACTGACATCCAAGAATAATACTGAAGCTAATCCAGAAAGAACTCAACATCAGTAATGTGCTCTGTAGCCAGACCAGATTAATTAGCCTTGCTCACTGATTTTTAAACATTCAACTTCACATCACTGATCTAATCTACAAAGTTCATTAAAATGGAGCAACATCGTTCAGAGAGAACAGGGTGGAAACAGGGAGGGAGAGAGGCTGGTTTCAAGTTCTGGAGCATTAAAATCACTTCATCTGTAATTTCTGGGATCCACTATTTTAGAAATACGCTGAAGAATGGCTTTTAAAAACAACAAGCCGTGCAATTTTTGAAAGGTAACCCCTTTTGAAAGGTAATCCCCAATCATGGATTGATCCATGAGAATTCCTGCCTTTTACTGCCCACAACCCCGCTCTGCCAAGCCATAATTTCTAAAAGTGATTCTTCAGAAGGGGAGTGCTTCTCTGATTCAGATATTGAGGGAAGCGCTGTGTGTGTGTGTGTGTGTGTGTGTGTGTGTGTGTGTGATAAGCTGGACATTGCTCAGTGGCTTAAAAACTGGGCATCTCTACCTTAGGTTCTCATCTTCGGGATAATGACAAGGTTATGAACGTTGCTGGAACTGAACAGATTCAGTATCCTGACTCTGGAATGAATGATGATTCCATGTGAAGCAAAGATAATGCTGATAACACCTAGGAGAGAGACAGATTCATTACAACTGCTTCTGTAATTCAGAAGCTTAGGAAAATATTTTAACAAGTTTAAACAAGATTCTCCCCAGGGTCTGTCCTGGACTTGAATTTATGTCCTCCCCACAAGGAGTGTGACCAAAAGCCATGGATACTTGCAGAGCTGATCCCTTTGTGCTCACAGCCCACCAGAATGAAGTACAAACAGCATTTCATCTTGGTCTGTTGTGCAGATTTGAATAGCTGAAACTAAACTGTTAAGCAAGAAGATGGAGTATATACAAAGTGTTGACAAAGTGGGGATCCGGCTCCACAATGCAAGTGGTCCTCATCTTCTTATTTCCCTGATGCAAATTCCCTCATCACATTCCTCATCAGGTTGACAATTCAATGCTTTTGGGTTGTAGTTACAGTGTGTGGATGATTTTAACCAGTTACTTTTTCATAACCACATGGTAGAGATGCGGTCTTGCAGTCTGTGCTTATTCAGCTTTAGTGGTGCTACTGTTGTTATCCTAAGCCAAAGGAGCAAGAAACCAGTTTGGTGTAGTAATTAAGGCATCAGGCTAGAGACTGGGAAGCAGTGAGTTCTAGTCCTGCCTTGTGCCAGTTACTCCCACACCCACTAGGAAGGAGGCAATGGCAAACCACTTCCAAAAAACTTGCCAGAAAAACTGCAGGGACTTGTCCAGACAGGAGTAGGGAAGAGAAAGGAATATTTGGTTTTCTTTCCTCGAGATCAAAAACCAGTACTTCATCTCATCTTATTTCATCCCTTGATCTCACACAGTAACTAAGGAGAGAGACAGGATGAGCTACCTTGGGACATCAGTGTCTTTTTACCTCTTTTTAACGGGATCCAAGGTTAGATAAGTGTAAATCCCCCCACTGGAGGCTTCTAACAATTAATGGGTACCTGATACCTGATGTTAGACTGCAATCAACTGAGGAAATGGCCCGAGATGGTTTGGCCATCCGATTTTTTTTTTTTAACTTGCAAAAACATATATGGATTTATGCCATGAACGTTGAACTGGCTGGTTTATCTCTACAAATATTTTACAAAAACTGTTTTAAATATATCCAGGAATTATGTCTTGAGAGGTGTTATTATTTTCCATTATGAGTTGTTTTAAAATTACAAGCCTGTGCAGAGGATATGTGATGGATTCCCAATACGTGTGTGTTTGGACGATGATTATTAAGGTCATATTTACAGCTCTGTTCCTGATACTGGCTGGGGCTGAAAGCTAATTTGGCCCATTAAGGCAGCCATCCTTCGGTGCTGAATGGATATGTGTAAGATTGAACTCTAAGTTATTCTTGGAAACTGTAATGGTTGGCAAAAAAGACATCCTAAACATCCATGCTTCTGTCAAATTAACTGTTGACTTTCAAGGTTATAATTATAAATTTCTAAGTGGAGAGAATGCTGACTCAGGCCTCATGTTGACTTATACTTGGAGCATTTCCATCTCAGCTTCTTCTGGTTTGTTATTTAATTTTAATTAGTAAGTCTATCACATCGACTTTGTGCTCGTCATACACAACAGAGCAAGTGCTGCAAGAGGACTTCATTGTCCACTAGGTGGCTCAGGCCGTCATGCTAAAAAGGATTTGTGAATCGGCCAAATAATGTCTGGGATCAGTAATTCCCAATCTCTTAATTCAGGTCACCCCAGATCACTCAGCATTGACTCAGAGCTCTTCCTTCACAGCTGATTGTGTGCCAGGCTGCCCTCCCATGCCCAGAATGATTGGCCAGGCTACTGGCACATAAGGCTCCAGTCACTACCAGGAACAGAAATAAATACGTTTCAGGAATAGGTACTTTGGAATATGCTGAGCGGCAAGATGTGTACATATTCTCTTTGCATCCCATTATGTATATTCTCCTTTTTAGCAATTAGATCCGTGTGGGAAGTAATCACAAGCAGCAAAAATGCAATGTACATTTGGACTGATTGTGAGTAATATCAAGAATACCAGCAGAGATAAAATTCCATCAAGATATTGCAGTATGTGCAGATATAAAATTGAAGCCAGGAATCTGTTTGAATGGATTTATTTGTTTTATTCCATTTTTTTGTAGGTTAAAAAACATTAAAATGTAAACACAAACACTTTATGGCAACAACAGATAAACACCAAGCAAAAACGCTACGCATGATAAGAATGAAAGATTTGTTAATACAAGGGTATAACAGAAAAGGCCAAAGAATGTCAATAGAAAGAAATTTTAGTGGATAGTCCATCCCCACCCACCAAAACCAAGGTCTGTTGTGGATATTTCGCAATGTGGCTTCAGGTAAGGGCAAAACCTCATACAAAGACAGTTTATATAATATGTTAAGCCCAAAAGTTCTGTTAATTAGCTCAAAATGCCATTTCCTTGCTATATTATCTTGCTATCCAAAACAAAAATGGCTGTTGTTGGGGATTTGCTTAGAGCAGACTTCGAAGTCTAGGATTTTTTTCTGGATAGGTAGGCCAGTTTGTGCAACTCCAAAATGGAATCCATTTCAAATTTGGACCACATAGTAAGCTCCAAAACTTGCATCCTGCAAATATACAAATTGTTATTAAGGTTTGAAACAGAGTATGGGCAGGTTACAAACTGCATGGTGACATGGGCTACAAACTTTAGTTATAGTATAAATATGGGTAGATGGGAGAAACTGTGGGAAACTGGTGTTACGTTTACATTCTGTCATAATTTAAAAGAGAATTTTAGAAAATGGTGTATCAGTGGTATATGACACTGGCAAAACTGGCTAAAATGTATAAAGGAATATCAAATCAGTGTTGGAAGTGTGAAAAGGAAGAGCCGGCTTTTTATCATGCATAGTGGACTTGTGAAAAAGCAAAGGAATGTTGGGTGCAAATTCATACAGTAATGCAAAAGATACTGCGGATTAATATTACAATGAAACTAGAATTATAGCAATAGCACTTAGACTTATATACCGCTTTACAGTGCTTTACAGCACTCTCTAAGCGGTTCACAGAGTCAGCATATTGCCCCCAACAATCTGGGTCCTCATTTTACCCACCTTGGAAGGATGGAAGGCTGAGTCAACCTTGAGCCGGTGAGATTTGAACCGCTGAACTGCTGAACAGTCAGCTGAAGTAGCCTGCAGTACTGCACTCTAACCACTGCGCCAATTATTCCTATTAAGTTTTATGGATAAAAAAGAAATATGGAAAATTAATCATTATATGGTATTTGTGGCTAGATTATTGTATGCAAAAAATTGGAAAAGTAATAAAATATCCACACTGAAAGATTGGATTGTAAAATTAACTGAATGTGCAGAAATAGAGAAGATAGTCTGGTTAGAAGAAAAACAACAGATTTTTTGGAACTGGAAGACTGGAAACTGTATATAGATGTTTTGTTGAAAGAAGAAAAAACTGAATTGAGGATTGTTGGATTTAGGGGTTTAAATTTAATTTAAGGGCCAAAGAGAACTACGCTACTTGATAGAAAGAAGGACGAAAGGCATAACAATGTTTTGATTTCTTTTCATTCCTTTTCTTTTTTTTCTTTTTCTTTTTACCTTTTGTTTGTTTGCCTCATATACTTTTATTGTATATTAAACGTAAAATCAAAAAATATATTTTAAAAAATGCATCTGCAAGAGAAGCAAAATGTTAATAGCGTTTGGGAACTACGTTTTCTTTTGGCTTAGTGCATCATACAAACACAGCCAAAGCTAGCTGCTCACCTGAACTAGCAGGAAATATCTGGGAATAGATATCACAATCTGGCCCAAACAGTTTAAGGCTTCGATGTTTGCCCAGCAATATACATGAAATAGTGAACTTCAGGGAACAGGGGAGGAACTAGGTATTCAGCATCGCCTGGGAAGGAACCTGGAAGTAGAGACTGAATAGAAAGCAGAACGTATTGGCCAAATGCCTGGAAGTGACGAGAAAAAAAATGAAAAAGTGGGTTCTATTTAATTCCAAGACATGCATTTCCCTGAGATGTCAATGAAACCCCTGGGTCAAGAATCTTTACATGTCCTGTCCCCAGCACTCCCCCTCCCTTACCAGCAGTTAAATTGTTCACTAACCTAAACTGCTGAAACTCTTATAAGCCGGCATTATTGCAGGCCGTGATCTCATTATCACAGAAGACAATTAATAATCACTTCATAATGAGAGGTAGCCACTAGATATTCTGTCCCATATGTTTACTATCATTTGTATTTTTTTAAACTTTTGTATTAAAAGTTTTAAAAAGTAATAAGCAGTTCACATGCACAAAGCTAATTCAGCATACTTTATGGGAATATGGGATTTAATAAAATGTAACAAGAATATTGTAAGTTGAAAAGGAAATTCAACTTATTTTTTTTATTTTAATGTAAACCATTTCCCATAATTGTTCAGCTTTGCAACATTGCCACCAAATTATTATTTTTTAATTATCTGACCTGATTGCTAATATTTTTAAAACAGTTTTTAAAAATGAACTATCATAATATACCAATGTTAAAGCACCTTATACCAATTTTGTTTAAGTATAGTACCTATCCTTTGAAATAGGAGAGGCAACTTGTGTTGCTCAGGGCCTATGTGAAATTAGTATTTTTGTTTTATTTATTTGATATGTTTATTTCCCTCCTATTATTCATTGATCATCAGAGGTGGGTTTCAGCAGGTTCTGACCAGTTCTGGAGAACCGGTAGCGGACATTTTGAGTAGTTCGGAGAACCGGTAAATACCACCACTGACTGGCCCTGCTCCCATCTATTCTCTGCCTCCCGAGTCCCAGCTGATCAGGAGGAAATGGGGATTTTGCAGTAACCTTCCCCTGGAGTGGGGAGGAAATGGGGATTTTGCAGTAACCTTCCCCTGGAGTGGGGAGGAAATGGGGATTTTGCAGTAACCTTCCCCTGGAGTAGGGAGGAAATGGGGATTTTGCAGTATCCTTCCCCTGGAGTAGGGAGGAAATGGTCCGTTTGCAGTATCCTTCCCCTGGAGTGGGGAGGAAATGGGGATTTTGCAGTAACCTTCCCCTGCACGTCCACCAAGCCACACCCACCAAGCCACACCACGCCTTCCAAGCCACGCCCACAGAACCGGTAGTAAAAAAAAATTGAATCCCACCATTGTTGATCATATATCTTCAAGTTGGAGTCAACTTTTAGCAACCAGACAGATACACCTTCTCCAGGACAAGCTGCCCCACCCCTCCTGGCCCTTCAAATATTTCACTGGGGAATCCATCATGGCTGTAATAGAGTCCCTTCACTTGGTTCTAGTCATCTTCTTTTTCATGTTTACCATTCCCAGCATTATAGATTTCTCAAGAAGTGACAAAAATATGACAATTTAACCCTGATCATTTGTGGCTCAAGTGAGAATTCTGGATTGATTTGTTCTGTGACTCATTTGTTTGTTTTCTTGAGTGTCATGGTATTCTCAAGGGTTTTCTCTTAAATTACAGTTAAAAGATGTTAATCTTTCTATCCTATTATTTCAAAATCCAACTTTCATTTGGGCAGAATGTCTCAGGGAAACATGTCTCAGGGATTATTTGCATGATCATCCAGTAAAAGTAAATGTAGGGCGATTTCAGAATAGAGCAAGAAGGTGAAAAGCTTTGTGTTTCAAATGCAAATTAGCTGTGAATTCAACAGGTGATTCCGGTTCTCAGCCCCTGGAACAACCTGCCACAGGAAGCCAAACTGGTTCCATCTTGATTGGCCATTGTTAATGGGCAAACATGTTTAAATTCCATCAACCTTTCTTTGGGCATTTGACTCATTTCTGGGGGGGGGGGGAAAGAGTTTAATCTGATGTGTGCTGGTTACTTCTTTCTTACTCATGCATTTTAATTTTAATTCTAATTAGGGTACTTTAACTAATGAGTTTTTAATTATATTTTAATTGATATGCATTTTAGTTTTTTCCATATTTTTATTTATATGCTCTGATCTTTATTGTTAATGGATAGAAGGACACAATGTTAAAAACTAAACAAAAAAAGGTATGTAAATGGCAAGAGCCTTGTCTTGTTTTGCATCTACCTATGCACCCACACTTTTTGGAGCTAATGTTTAGAAGTTTCAGAACATGTGCTCACACCTGGGAAGCTTACTCATTCACAAAATGGCTGCCACTGCAGGCTTAGTCAATTACAAAGCTCCTCTCTGCTAAAAATGAAAATGTAGGTACTCCTCCTCCCTGATACTACCTAACACTCTGTAGTTGTGTGTACTATGCCAATGATATTCGGAGACACTGCATTCAGGATAGCCCTGCATAGCCCTATTAAAAAATTATACATTTCTTACTCCAGATCCCCAGAGAAAGGCATCTGTCCATCTTCTTATTCTTTTACCGCACAAGAGCTCACAGCTCTATATACTCACCTATCTCAGATCAGTGGTGGGTTGCTGCCGGTTCGGACCGGTTCTTTTGAACCGGTAGTGGAAATTTGCCACCGCTCGCCAAACCGGCAGTGATGGCCGGCGGTCCACACTCCCAAACCGGTCCTCCGGTCGCTGCGGCTGGAAAAAAAACACTTTGTGCATGCGCAAAGGCTTCTGCGCATGCACAGAGGGTCATTTCCGTGAAATGATGTAGGCGCGCGTGAGCAAAACGCGCACTTCCATCGCGATACGAACCGGTAGGGAAGTTAAGTGGAATCCACCCCTGTCTCAGATCTAAATGAGATCATCCCTAGCCTTAGATATGCCAGTGAGAGAAAGATTGCTCATGCAGGGCAATCAAAGGCCTTCCAGCTACCTCCTTGCTGTTGAGAAGGCATGCAAGGGTTACTTAATCAGCTATCTTCTTAGCAAAAGGGAGGGAGGTCTTCCTGGTTTGACTTGAATGAAGAGTGGAAACAGTCTCCCTGGCAACCTCAACCCTTTGTAGTCTCAATGCCATCATATGACACTAGGTTGGATCCAGATTTAGCATTGGTTAAAAAATTAACAAGGCTTTAAATGTTGCAGTACAATAAGAAGGGTGGATTGCCCTATGTTTGTACACTAGAAGATCAGTGTATAATGTGCTACCTATTCCAAGCTACCTATTGCTATTTCATGGCAAGCCTTGAGTTTGCAACAGTACTTTCTTTTACTGTTGTTTGGCAACATCAGATATGGTCAGAGGAATCAGAAGAAGAGCCCATAGTTTCATATCTTCTTTGAACAGAAGAAGCATTTTAAAAAGGATCCTTGCCTTGGGGAATCACTTAAAAAAACTCTAGTGGAAATTCACTGGGCATTAGGGCACCTGTGGGAAGGCCTCGAGCTGTTCATAAATGATTTGTGATCAATTGTTTGATCTTATGGTGACAGTTCTTCTGGAGAGGAGAGCTGACTTACTAGACACTGAAGCAAATCTATTTTTTCCCCTATCTGCAATGTGGCAGCCATGCAGAATTTGTAGTTTTCTGCCCAATAGCTTCAAGTTGTTTGACATCTGTATGCCTTAAGAGATCTATTTCTGGATTTCAAACGTTGCTTCTACTTTGGTCGTGCTGATGGCCTGGTATTCTATTCTGATTACATTTTCCTTGGCCACCAGTTGGTGGGTTCCCTGATTATTTATACTTCTGGCCTATGCGGAGAAAACAAGTTTTAAAATGAATACTTTTTTTTATCCTTTTTGATTTTTCTAAAAATCCCTGTTTACCCCTCAATTTCCTTCTCAATCTTTCATAAGAAAAGTGCTCCATGTAATTACTGTTCCTTTCCTAACTATTTTAAACTTTTTCTCCCTGCTAGAGTTAACAGCAAGGATATATACCTGTGAGTACCTCCACTGCTGAAGGAAGAAAATGCCCTCAGCCTGTTAAACTGCTTTGTTTCCCAGTTCAAACTGTGCTCATATTTCAGTTCTTTTATTTTTGCTTTGGAGATCTAGTCATGAGCCGCTCCCTTTTACTTTGGTTATATCTATCTAAGAATCTAAGAAATGTATATAACATCACTTTTGGGCTCTGGGCTGTTTTAAGTAGGAAAGAAAAGCTCTGTCCTAAATTCATCATGAGTAAATAACTGCCTTATAAATGTCTCTATATAAATAAATGTCTCGGTAACAACAGCCAGCCAATCAAACAGTCCGAAATCAGACCATGACTCAGAAGTAGCCGAACAAACCAGATCTACACTAATTTGCATCACAAAAAAGGTATTTAAAGGCCAGTACTCTGACAGACGAGCACAATTCAAAGCGCACTGACGATGTCACCTTGAATGGTGATGAAACATTTGCAACCAAATTGCCAAGCTCGGAGCGCAAACCAACAGCCCAACCACCAACCCGAGCTACTAATATTCAAATACATTTTAAATAACTGTCTTATTTAGAAGTTGGTATTTTAGCTCTTTAAATCACCAACAGTTTTCCTTTCCTTTCCAGAGGTGAGTCTCTAACAATATGCAATTTACCATTTACCATACTTTGGTGTGAACTTGCTTTGGTGGCCACTTTATCTTCCCATCTGATGTGTCCATTGGTGGACTGTTGTTTTTTTAAAGAAAACAAAAAGAGAACACCATCTTGACTCTATTTCTGTCTCTTGGACTAGAGAGGAAAACTGGCAGAACTCTTGTCACTTTCATCTTTTTATTTTTATTTAAAGTCCACTATTTCCATTTTCTATGATGAACCTGTAGAAAGAAAAATGATTTTATAAAACCCACAGCCCAGCTTGTTCCCTCTCAGTCCTTTTCATAATTAATTGCAAGGGATCCAAACACATAGCAAGCAAGCGATTGAGGGCAGCAGACGTGAGAGGGAGAGGCAGGCAAGAAGGGGGCAATGGTTGGATAATAAAAAATAGAGAGGGGGGAGGGGTTTAGGCCCTCTCTGGTCACTGGTTGCAGCTTCTAGGCCCGTGATGGCGAACCTATGGCACGTGTGCCACAAGTGGCACACGGAGCCATATCGGTGGGCACGCGAGCTCAGGTCCGGCGCGCATGCGCACGCCGGCCAGCTGATTTTCGGGCCTTCTAGGCCCACTGGGAGTCGGGAAACAGGCTGTTTCCAGCCTCCGGAGGTGGTGGGGAAGGCCCGTTTTTTGCTCTCCCCAAGCTCCAGAGCCTTTCTAGGAGCCTGGGGAAAGAAAGGCTCTGAAGGCTCTGAAGCCTGGTGAGCGAGAAAAACGGGCGTGCCATCGCGTGCCGGGAGCGGGGGGGTCACGCGTGCATGCACGGGGGGGCCGCATGGAATTATGGGTGTGGACACGCACCCCCCCCTTTTGGCACGTGAACCAAAAAAGGTTCTCCATCACTGTTCTAGGCTGCTTTCCTTGGCCCCTGAACCTCTCTCTTTTTTAATTATCCTGCAGTAGTGGCCAGTTGGAGTGGAGGCCTTTGCCTACAATTGAAGGAAATGTAACAGGTGAACCCAACGGCACAGTTTATGCCAGCATAATATGGAAATGCTACCAAAGGGCAGGGTAGTCCTTGTGACAGGGTGAGAGGGCACCAGGGGGTACTACTGAGAAGCCAATGCCGAGGGAAGTGCCTGAGACCAAGGCTTGGGAAGGGGAAGGGATGCCTTGCATGATTCCACTAATCTCTGAAAAACAGCCCAGGCTGAACCAGCCCTGATCCTACTTAAAAGGGGTTGGTAATAGTTGATAACCAAGAAGGGTAGAAATGAAATTAAATGACAAGCTGCCAAAAGAAACACATTTCAAAATAAGTAAACTCAGAGCTGAGAACACTTAAGCACAGAAATAGGAAAAGCAAATCAGGATCTAGGACAAGATCTGGATAAAATACAACACAAAAATTAGTGGTAGGATAAGAAAAATTGCTTACTACAAGTGATAGATTATACCATAGGAGTTTCGGAATATTGGAATATATTTTGGCTATGTGCTTTTTTAAAAAAAATAAAAGCACATCTTTTCTAACTTTTTTCTTTGTTGAAATGAAGAAAATGGAGAAAAGGAGCGGGACTTTTTTTAAAAAAAAATCCATTTAATCAGATTAAAAATTTGTTCCACAAGATATAAAATATTGATAACTCATTTTACAAGGTCTAGTTGCAATTTGGGTCTGCATATAATCCCAGGCAATCAACAGGCTCTGCTAGAGGATTAGAACATTGTTTTGTTAGCAATAACTTATTTTGCTTGCTGGTTTTCCCAACATACTTTGCAGCCTTTCTAATTTAGCACAATATTTTGGAAGATAGGAATCACTCTGAGCACTGGACTAGAAGGAGTCCGTTTTGATTGGCTCTAGCTGAGCTGAACATGCTGGACATCTGTTTCCAGTTGTAGAAGCGGCTGTGACCCAAAAGCAAGAATCAGCGATGCGGAATCCTTTTTCCTGCTTGTGAATGGGCCCAATCTAGAAGAATGTCTGCATGGAAATAGATTAGCTTTGCTGGGTCAGAAATACTGAACTAGATTCAGAAAATTACTTCTGAGAGTAAACAGAGTATTATCAACAGGGGCACCATTGTGTCCATAGATACGGTATATCCTTTAACATCTACCAAGCTTCCTATTTTGCTTGATTATTATTTTTTAAATGACATTGTTTTAATTTAAAAAAGAAAATAAATGGCATGCTACAGTACAAAGCTTCAGCCTGTAGCATCATTTTTTTAAAAAAAGAATTTCTCTGGATCCACCCAGACCCAGTGGGCATTCTTGGAAAATAAGATTCATGCATGTTTGGAATTCAGGCCTTTGTCTAGATATGTCCTTCTGGGCACAAAGCAAACAAAGAATCAATACAAGGCAGGCTGGATTGGGAGAAAGCAACTGGGAGGGCGAGGGGATCTCACCAGAGCCTTCTTACAATTGGGTGTTTTGTGGCTGACTAGCCTTACTATGGCAAGTATTGTGTGGAAGGACAATCTGACCCCCTGGCTGCCTTTCATAAACATACCCTGGACTGGGTCTCAACATTCTACATGTGCTCAACACCCCCAAGTGTTTGCCTCCTGTAATACGGGAATCAATGTAATGCAAAGCTAATGAGGAATAAATACAGGTAGTCCTCAATTTATGATTGTTTAACAATGGTTCAAAGTTACAATGGCCTTGGAAAAAGTAACTTATAACCTGGATTTGCACTTATGACCTTCGCAGTTACTCCCGCAGTCATATGATTGCCATTTATGACCAATTGCAGTGGCAATTTGCAACACTTTTTGTCAAAAAAAGCAAAACAAATCCATTGGAGAAGCTGGCGTTGCTTAACAACTATGTGATTTGCTTAATGGCTGCAAAGATTGTTGTAAAATCCAGTCTGGCTTGACTTATGACACAATGACTTACAACAGAAATTCCAGTCCCAATGGTGTCCATAAGTTGAGGACTACCTCTAACATCTAAAATCAGTACTGAGAAAATGCATACCAATATGGTAAAGACACATCCACACACTAAAGATGTCTGATGCCACCAACATACAGTATGGGCTGTATTTGGAAAAGTTCAAGCTCAACTGTCTACTTCAGTTTTTCCTACTCAAGATTATCTGTAACTCATTATAACCTGATTGCTAGATGAAGGTGTAGTCTTTTGCCAATTACGTGTTGCTGTAACCAGGGCCAATAGCATAACCATAGCTGGGAAAATGGTATGAAATAACATCATATCTTTGCCTTCTGAGTTGAAGGGGTGGTTATCTCTTTTCAGAGATGCATTTTGGTTTCCCTGCCTTCCAGTTCCTGGATCCTGGCCTAGCGCTATACTGACATAATTTTTTAAAAAGCCAAAATGCAGAACTGCTGGCACTTAGCATTAGGAGCTTTGAAGGAAACAGAATGATGCTATCAAGGAAAGAATAGAAATATAGGGAAGATCTAGCGATATATTCTTTTTATTTTGGGGAAAATGAGAATGTATGATTGCCTATAAATCTGAGTGGGTAGAAGGGCTGTCAAGCAAGCACCCTTGCCGGAAAGGGCAAGAGATGATTGGGTGGCAATTATCTGTGAATTTGGAAAACCCATGAATATGTGAATATGATGTGCACGCAACATCCTGATGTCCAGACAGACTCGAGCATATTCAAAACAGCCCTTTTAAATCTTGAGTGTGTTTCAGAAGGCTTGGGAAAGGGAAAGCTTTTTTTTTTTATTAAGCCTTCCAATATTATCTGGTTTCCTCTTAATCTTAATTTATAATTGTTGTTAGCATTTCAACTCATGGACATTGGCTTAGCAATCCTTGCATCAGTCTCCAAAACGGGCCTGGGTTTAAGAGTACAACCTCAATTGCTGGCAGCAGAGGATTGAAGAAGGATGGTTTGCCCACAGCCATCAAGTCAATTTGGGTCATCAGCAAGATTAGAGCACAGTCTGAGAGTTCAGTGCTTGCGTGAATGCACGATAGCGAGCAGTGGAGTCCTAGAATTCGTAAGATTGAGCCTCGGCCTCATCTAAGGCAATTAAAGGGAATGCAATCAGGTTGGCTTTTGCAGTAGCGGATGAAAAATTTGCAAATAATTTAGAGAAAGTGTCATTCTCTCTCAGAGCTGAAGCGAAAGGCCAAGTGCACAATCACATCTAATCACCCAAACTTCCAACCTGATCATCATGAGCAAATGTAAGGACTTTTCATTAATTCTCAATGAGGTGCTCATGTCATTGACACTGGCTGAATCATCTCCGCTGCTGAGATGGGTTTTGTTTTTTGGTGGTGTTGTTTTTTTGTATGAGGATTTCCTGGAATTAACTGCTCTCAGGTATGCAAAAAAAAAAAAAATTTTTTTTAAGTGGGTAGCTAGGACACTACTTCTTTAGGTGAATACGAAAATCTGTATTTAAAAGGTTCATGCCAGCCACATTGGATGGTAGACACCCTGCTCTAAGGGGCAGAGAGAGGCTAAAAGGCAAGGGTGCTGAATATACTACATACCTGGCCGATTCTTATGACCAGAATATACTGCCAGAGATACACTGACATGACACGGTCCTGCAGTTGATCAGCTTGGGCACCAGAAATTCTCTCTCTCTGCTATGCCAGGGCAGAGAAGACTAACATGATCTGAATGTCTTCTTTGCGTGTCAGTCTTGCTCTCAGTGCTGGGCATTCAAAAGCGAGGCTTGTCCTTTCCCCCCCCCCCCAACATTCATGGGATAAGCAGAACCTATCGGATATAAATATTCTTATGGATATGCTGTACGAAGAATGGGAAGGTATGTCACCTTTTATGCATTGCAGGGAGGGGGAGAAGAGGTGGCAATTCACACCAAATTTTAAAGGTGCCGATTTAGTCAACTGATGAAAATGGGGAAGTAATTACTATAATTTGAAAGGAAAAGTATCCATATTATCGGGGAGGTGACCATCTAGAGTGTACTATATCCGCTCTCCAGGTGTTGCTATTGGTGGAAGACTTACCAGGTAGAAAGAATTAGCTTGAAAGTGGGTTGCAAAGGGGAGGAATATCTGTCCAAGTCAAGTTTGGGGGAGATAATGACAACATATGCTCCTCTGCCAATGTGAAAATTGCCTGCTTTAGTGCACTGCCACTTCCTTTCCGCAGGGAAAACATCCATCAATCTGGGGGTTGCTCAGGAATGGAGCAGCCTCGCTTCCCATTTGACTGCCCCTCCTCCCCTATCAGGCAGATCCAGCCATGACTGTGTAACTATTTATTTATTTATTTGTTTGTTTGTTTGTTTGTCAAGCGTATAAATGATTACGAACAAAGTATAAACAGAGTATAAACATGTTTGTGAATATATAAGTACAAGCATGGTTATGAGTACAAGAAATTTTACAAATATATGGGTACATTAGGACAGGAATGGTAGGCACGCTGGTGCGCTTATGCACCCCCCTTACAGACCTCTTAGGAATGGGGTGAGGTCGACGGTGGACAGTCTAAGGTTAAAGTTGTGGGGGTTTGGGGAAGAAATTACAGAGTCGGGTAATGTATTCCAGGCATTGACCACTCTGTTGCTGAAGTCGAATTTTTTGCAAACTAGTTTGGATCGGTTTACGTTAAGGTTTTATCTATTGTTTTCTCTTTGGTGGTTGCTGTGGAAGCTGAAGTATTCATTTGCAGGTAGGACATTGTAGCAGATA
>QLTV01002419.1:857373-873258 GCA_003457575.1 Thermophis baileyi | reverse complement strand
ACTTATCTGAAATAGTATAGGTTCTCCTGCTTGAGGTGAGGTGGCGCAGTGGTTAGAGCCGAGGTGGCGCAGTGGTTAGAGCCGAGGTGGCGCAGTGGTTAGAGTGCAGTACTGCAGGGTACTTCAGCTGACTGTTTAGCAGTTCAGCGGTTCAAATCTCACCGGCTCAAGGTTGACTCAGCCTTCCATCCTTCTGAGGTGGGTAAAATGAGGACCCAGATTGTTGGGGGCAATATGCTGACTCTGTGAACCGCTTAGAGAGTGCTGTAAAGCACTGTAAAGCGGTATATAAGTCTAAGTGCTATTGCTATTGCTAAAAGGAGCTGTCAAAGCCGCTTAGCCCTGCTGTTCACTAAAAGGTGCTGAATAAAGGTTCCTGTGTTTCTGACAAGCCTGGTGTCTGCCTCTACGTGCTATTGCTATTGCTATTGCTAGATTGTTGGGGGCAATATGCTGACTCTGTGAACCGTTTAGAGAGTGCTGTAAAGCACTGTAAAGCGGTATATAAGTCTAAGTGCTATTGCTATTGCTAAAAGGAGCTGTCAAAGCCGCTTAGCCCTGCTGTTCACTAAAAGGTGCTGAATAAAGGTTCCTGTGTTTCTGACAAGCCTGGTGTCTGCCTGAGTTCCTGACAGCCACCCCTGCAACACTTCAGTAACAGTGCCAATAGTTGTGTGATCCAGCTGCACACACATTAACAGATGATGAAAACATCCCTCCCCCCCCCACTTTTCAGAGGGGCCTGTAATATCTATTGCAGTCAGCTGGGGGTCTCTCAAGTCCAACCACATAACATAATTAATGACAGTGATTTCCCTCTACATTACTCTTAAAGTGTCTCATTTGCATCCTATTGCTCAGGTAGGCTTTAATTTTGTCTAGACATGATTATAAAAGATAATGTATATGCCTTTTCCAATCGTTGCATAGGATCCTATTTAATTCATTTTCTCAGAAGAAATCATCTCGTGACAGGGTGAGCTGGTGGATTCCAACATATTTAAAATTAGGGGTTCAAGACAACCAAGATTCCCAGAAAGATACTCTGGAATAAGTGGCGAGAGGCTGCAGCATCAATATGGATGATATCAATTAGCTGTAATAACTAAATCTGCATGGAACGGAGATTTCAGGACAGCTTGACGTACTCATCAAATAGCTTCTAATGAATTTTTCTTTCTAATAAACAATATTACTGGTAAACAATCAACAGCTTGAAAGCAACTGCCCAGTGCCCATGCTCCTATTATGTGAACACCGTCATTAAGAAATCTTTTAGTGACACTTCAAGCAGATCATTAATCCTGGATCATTGCACCATAACACATTGGGGTTGTGTTGTTTTTTTAAGTGATGCAATATATTGTTTTTAAATATAAAACAAATCAAGACAAAAGTGTATGTTGGGATTTTGTTTTAAGTGCAACTGAGCCAAAGTTGATTGTTTTCCAACAGCAGCAATGTAGACTCTTGAGGACAAGAGACTTAGGCCTTCTAATGCTAATACCTTATCAATGAAACAAAATTATAGCCTATTAATAAAGTTGCCAGCTGGTTTGCATGTTGCTGTCTTTCCTATTTAAGTTTGAGTTGGCTGCCAAACTAGACAATCCATAACCAGGTAAATGCTTGCAATATATAGTACATAGCATTATTGATTCCATTGTTTTTCTCCAGAAAAATAGCACAGGAACCGTGAAATCAGTAGCATGAAACTGAAATTCCTAAAACCAAAACTCTCACAGTATTGCTCAGAGAGGACAGAACCATGGCTACATGGTTTGCTTGTGGGAGATTCCCAATTCACTCCCCAGCTATGCATATTGGTGTCACCTGAGCAAGGCCTTGACCCCTCCCTTTGCATGCCATTTCACAGACTGCTGATTTCTTTATTCTGCATATGCGAAGAGTCCTGTAAACAGTAGGGGTTAGGAAGAGGTACTGAGTAACCGCTTGGTTCCCCCCTTTCCCTTTTCACTCCCCATCACCTTTTCCATATTCATTCCATAACATCTTATTGCATCACTCAATAATAATAAATAAAAAAGTCTGGTTCATTACTGACTCATCAACACAGTGGTGGCTGTAGTGTCTGAACACTATTGTGGAAATGGGCTCCCTTTCTGATATTTCTCTTCACGTGTAGCATAGACAGGATTTTCATATCTGATGTCAGTGTACAAATGCTACCCAAGCAATCTCATATCAGCACAGGATTCTGCCAGCTCCAGGACAAGTAAAAAACCCTAATTCAGCCAAAGGACAAGGCTCTTATCCATTGATGTGAAGACCTTCTCTTCTTCTTTGAATCTCTTTTTCTACACTCAAATTGACTTCTTTGATTAGAGAAAGGTCATTATTGACATTCATCATGGCTGGAAACCCTGTATGGACTTTTTGCATAAGAAAGAACATGATTTTGTGACTTAAGATTTTGATCATTGGGAAGAATAGGTTATAGGTAATTATGATGAAATCATGGAGATAGAGGTTTGATTAGAATTGTGTGTACACCAGGAGGAAGTTCGCACACACAAACATATACACATACATACACATAAACACATGCTACAGATCCATATCCATTTTCAATCATTTTTTTTCTCTTCTTTTACCTATTTTGTTCTTTTTTCTACCTTCTTTTCTCTCTGTTTTTCCTTTCCATTTTTCTTTTTCACATTTACTATTTTTTCTTTTTTGAGTGTATTTCTAATTATCAGTGTAAAATCTTTTAATAAAACCATTCTTAAGAAAGAATCCCTTCTTCTAGGAGAGACATTCCCATGAAGATCTCTCATTTGAGGTCTAATGGATGAACCATTTCAACAAAAGTATATGAAAGTAGCGGAGATAAGAATTCCTCTCATGTTCCTGATGCTGTGAAAGCTTTCTACAGTTTTTTGGTGTGTGTGTGTGTGTGTGTGTGTGTGTGTGTCGTTTTTTTTTGTGTGTGTGTGTGTGTGTGTGTGTGTGTGTGTGTGTGTGTGTGTGTGTGGATTCTCAGTCTTGAAATCTAAATAACAAGAGAACCACTGAACAAATGAGTTGAATCTGATTTGACACTTTGTTTCCATGCTGTTTCTTAGGGTCTTTTTCTGGAACACAGACCATCACAGAAGGAGTTTCCCAAAGCGTCTATGTGCCTCCTTTGACCCATCCATCCCTCCCTGCCTCCCTCTCTCTGTAGTGCTGCAAAAGGTGATTTCTCCAAAACAGTAAAATGTAGCCTTTCTTGAACATGAAACATATGACATTGTATTGTGTCTTTTAAGGGGCAAGTTACATAATCTTTTATATGGAGATCTCAAAAGAAGACTGTTCTGTTCTGATAAATTGTAAGAAAGGGTCAATGCCAATAAAGCTGGCAGCCTAGCCTTCTGCCACTTAGCTGTCTGAATGGCAAGGCTGTCAAGCCAAATTTCTCCTCGTTTAAGAGGAAATAACAGGTTGTTCTGTTACTGGCTGGAATCTGTAGTCCAGAAATTGTAATTCATTGAAGATCCATTTTTTACTTTTGTATTAATTCACAGGAACTGTACTATTATTTAACATGTTTGCTTATTTGGCAATATGCTCAAACAGCTGTTGGTTTCGCAGCGTGGTTCAGGTGTGGTAGCACTGTCTAAGGTGGGGTGATTCTAAATTCATGACATTTTAAATGTAAAGTTAAAGAATATAAACAACATAACTAGTTTGTATTACATTTACAAAATTATGTCATACTTAGTATTTATCTTTTGATAGTACTTATATAGAGTTCAAGAGAGAGAGAGAGAGAGAGAGAGAGAGAGAGAGAGAGAGATGCTAACTCTTCGAAACAATGTTTGTCCCAAATGCAGTTAATTCTTAAGCAATAGATATTTTGTTGTTCTTTGAGGGGACCTACATTTTATTATATGGTCTCTTGGGATATTATTGCTGAAGGGTGCATAGTCACCTACTACATAAATCAATAAAACAAAACAAAAATCAAGGAATCTTACTGATATAGCGCGTGCTTTACAGGCCGCCACTGGCAAAAAAAACCTGCTCATTAATGCAAAGTCAAGTTAGTTCCAGTTTTCAATGGGCAGCTGGGAATGTCTTCCTCCACACACAATTAAATGGCTGGGAGTTGTCATTATGTATAATCATCCCTAAAAGGCACTTCTTTCCCTCAAAGTACCAAGATCTGATCATCATTTCTGAGGTAAGATATTACCTGAACAAGCAAACCATCTGAATCTAAACATGGCATTAAATACAGCAACAGTAAACCTTGACAGAAGAAATGTAGGGTCACAAAGATGAGTGGCTTGATTAATGGGGAAATCTCCCAGCTGAAAAGGTCTCAAGGAAAAGTTTTATGGTCTGACTTTTTATGCAGTGAAGCCTTCACTGCTCCATGCATAAAAGCTAACCGGTGACCCTTCCTGTGAGGTGGCGATGCACAGAGGGCACCTGTTCATTTCTACCTGTTGTGCAGTCTCTTAATGGAGCTGGGAGAGACAGTGTCCTTCAATGAGGGGGCAGCCTTGACAACATCCTTGCAGTCACCCAGGAAGCACCCCTTTGTTAAAATCTGACCTCAGAGCATCCTGTGATGACTGATTCACTGGAAGTGCTCATTTAAAGTGTGTGAATCATTCACACTCAGCTAAGAAGCCTTAAATGGCTTAAAGTGTTTTTTAAAAACCATGATTGTGCCTGCAATTAAACCTGGGTCAAAGAGCTCTCATCTGCACAATCAGGGCATCATGGCTTGTGTTGAATAGGGGAACATTAGGGGAATCCTTCACTGGCCTTTAGATAGCCAAAGCTCTCCTCCATGTTTTGAATTGCATGTACTGTGGTAGCACAGTGGTTAGAATGCATTACTACTGCAGGATACTTCTGCTGACTGCTGGCTGACTGCAGTTCGGCAGTTCGAATCTCACCAAGCTCAAGGTTAACTCAGCCTTCCATCCTTCTGATGGAAGGACCCAGATTGTTGGGGGCAATATGCTGATTCTAAAATCTCTTAGAGAGGGATGTAAAGCTCCAAGTCTAAGTGCTACTGCTATTGCTACCAGGTATCCATAAAGACCTACAGAGAGAGAGGCTCAAGGACAGATTTTTTGGCGGTTTTATATGTACTTCAGAAGCTCTCTCATCTTGAACCAGTTAGCTTTTTAAAATATATATTAAAATTTTAATAATTATTAATAGTTTTAATTACAATGGTAAAAACAAATGCAAAGTAAACTTAAAGAAAATAGAAGAGAAAAAAGAAAAAGTGCAGGAAACAAAGAAAAAGAAAAAAAACATAATAAACAAAAAGAAATATATAAAGACATGATTTCCAAATGTCCTCACAAGTATAGACAAATTTAATAATTTTTCATCCCCCACAAAGTTACAAACATATGTCTCTTTATCCCATGTCCCATTCCTTATCTATAAGCAACTTTTACAACATCAACTTTTCAGTTCTGGTGTCACAAAAAGTTCATACAGGGTTGCCAGAATTTTGCAAGAAAAAATGTTGTATTTTAACCTTAATCAAATAAACCAATTCACATTCTTTCTTTTTATTTCTTAACAGTCTTTAATTCAATCAAATATTGTCATAGGATTTGATTCCTCTTTAATTCTACTTTGTCCTATTGAAAATACTTTTTCAAGAATTTAATAATCCTCTTTTGTAGATCCAACATTTTTCAGAAAGAAAACATTTTACAAGTCAGTATCTTGGTTTATTATTTGCACTTCTCCTTAAATTTTTAAAACTTCAGCAAATTTCTTTTTATATCTAGTAAAGCACCTTTTTCCAAATAATTCTCTTGGTCTGTCATTTGTAGTTCCACTTTCAGTATTTTCTCTGTCTTGTCAAAAAAAAATTGTTCCACATCTGACACTTCTTCATTAACATCTTTTAGACATAGCCTATCCATAGAAGCAGATATCATCACTGACAGTGTTGATACTGTACTTACTAATTTCTGGCTCCAGTCTTCAAAGATCTCCTTTAATATTTCTGACATTATAATGTTTTGTGTCATTATGTAAATCTCAATATTAGGTGACCTAAAAAACACGCTTTTTTAAATCTTCTGTTTAGAATCCTTAGTCCCCTGTAGTCTTCAGTTTCTAAAATCATAATTTATCTTTGTTCTGATTTACAAAAGCCAGAATAGCTTTTGTTTCCCATAAGATGCTGTTTATATTTAATTCCAAGATCCTATAGTAAAAGTCCATATTCCAAATTTATCTGGATCCTTAATTAATTTTTTGGTATTTATTTCAACTTCTTTAATACTTAAGCTTATAATAGTTTTGTTCAGAGTTGAAGATAATTCACCTAATGAAGATTTTTAAAACTTACTGTTCTGAAGGTCTCTAATAGCTTTCAGATCATTATTAGGCAATTTCCAAAAATGATTAGAAAATGAAGTTTGGGAACTTAAGTGTCCTTTAAAAGGTTTGCTGCACTTGCAAGCAAGAAGGCTGTTTTTGCCATCTCCTGGAACTCAGATCCACAGAAAACCACTGTCCTGTGGTCTACTCATGAGAAGCAGCTTTCCAAAGCACATGTGGGTGATCTGCCATTCTCTCCTTATCCAGAGAGGTTTCAAGGAATTGGTCTACTCATTGTTGTTTTTGGTCTTTGCTGTGGTTATCAGTTTGGCTTTTGTGGAGCAGTCTTCAGTTTGCCCTATCTCCACCAGAAATTTCAGGAGCCAGAGAACTTAAGGTTGCCTATGGTGGTTGGCAGGCAGTTGTCTGGAGTTTAAGAAAGAGCTTTCTCAGCTGTGCTTGGTAATACCCATGACCAAAAATGGGGCCTCCTGCATGCAAAGCATGTACTGTACTACTACTACCCTGTTTTCACCAAAATAAGACATCCCCTGATAATAAGCCCAATCGGGCTTTTGAGTGCATGGCAATAAGGCCAAGTGCTTATTTCAGGGTTCAAAAAAATATAAGACAGGGTCTTATTTTCGGGAAAACACGGTACTACTATAGCAGTGGTTCTCAACCTTTCTAATGCCGCGACCCCCCCGTGACCCCCCCCGCCGCCGTGACCCCAACCCGGACGCCGCCATTTGGGTTCTTTTACCCTCTGCGCATGCGCAAAGCGTTCTGCGCATGCGCAGAAGGTAAAAGAACCCAAATGGCGGCGTCCAGGCGGGTGGGTGAAGTCTCCCGCTTCTGTCGCTACCGGCTATCTGACGACCCGCAGGCACGGCCGAAGCGGGAGCATTTCACCCCTGCGAGTAACGGTGTCACCAAGATGGCGGGCTAACGCGCGCGGCGACCCCTGTGAAATGGTCGTTCGACCCCCAAAGGGGTCGCGACCCACAGGTTGAGAACCGCTGTACTATAGCAACATACATATGTTGGGGGCAAAATGTCAAGATAGTGGTCACAACAGGGTCAATGCACATAAAAAGGGGGATCAATGCATACAAAAGGGACAAGACTTCAATCATACTTCTGAAATCATCATATTGATTCTTTTGATCACCACTCCATACCTACACATATTGCTGACAATATACTTCTACCATTATACATATGTTCTTGAGGTAGTCTATTCTTCACAGAATTGGTTAGCCCAAACTGTCTCATAGAGAGTTAAATTCCATAATAAATTTCCAAGAAGTAATCAAACTTTACAAAAATTTTACAGAACTCTACAAACTTTATAGAAGTTTGATGATGGTGATGATGATGAGCCATCAATTCATTGTCAAATTTTGGTGACCACATACATACAGTGTATCTTCTCCCATAACAACCTAGTCTTTCAGGTCTTCCAAAGGTGCATGCATTGGCAATGTAACTGAATCCATCTACCTTGCCTGCCTACCATCTACCTTAAAACCACACTCATCTACTTCCAATCCAGCTTCCCTTAAGATATGTTCTTTATATAGGTTAAACAAACAAACAAACAAACAAACAAACAAACAAACAAATAAATAAATGGGGAATATATAGTCTTGTCTCATTTCTTTTGCTAAGTTCTGTCCCCACTGTGGCTTCCTGGCCCGTATATAGGTTTCTCATGGGAAAAATGATGTTTTGGGACTCCAAGTTGTCTTAGTACATGTCACAGCTTGATGCAATCAACAGAATCAAAGGCCTTTCTATAATCATTAAACAAGATTGCATAATACTTAATATTTATACGGGAGATAACAAGGTAAGCCAGGCTAAAATTAGACTGGGAATTTTAAAAATAAAAATAAAAAAAAGACAATGGCAAATCACTTCCATATTTTTCTTATATACTATATGGATACGTCCACATAGTCCACAGACGTTGAGCTGAATGTTGGGGAGTTTTTAACTTTTGCTAGTTAGGCAAATGTATGTATGAAAACCTAAACAAATGTATAATGCATGGAGGATCTTTGCTTCTCACAACTACTGAAAAGAAGAGTTAATACACACTTAGTGGCTTCAATGTTTTACACTGATTTCATCCTAACCACAACAGGGTGGGTTCTGGTTTTCTTCGCTGCCAGTTCACTCAGTCTCGTGCCGCACGGGCGCGGGCACTTTGCGCGCACTTTGCGCATGCACAGTGCTTAAAAAAGCTTCTGCGCATGCACAGAAGCAAAAAGCAAGATGGCGGCGCCTATGGTGCCGCCGAAAGAAGCAGTTCGGGGGCGTGGCAGGCATGGGTCGCTGCCGGTTCTAGCGACCCAGGCCGCCAAGTTACTACCGGTTCTATAGAACCCACCTCTGAACCACAACATAATATTTTCTGTACAGTAGTGCTTCTTGTGTTTCTCAATCACAGAGTTTGAAAAAAACAATCAAAAGGTTATATTTTCTAAGTCTCTTTCACTCTCAGCTGGGCCAATGGAGGACTTTTTAAAGGATAACATCACAGCTCTGAAGGCCAGAGAAATATTCTTAGGCTCGTTATTTAGTCAAGAAATGTTCCTTAGGCCTCCAGAGATGCAATATGTCTTTGTATGTTTTTTTTTAACTTCTGCAATCTCTCCCTGTCTCTTCACTGTTTGTTTCCGGAACAACCTTGTGAAAGAGTAATTGGCACTGTGAGCTTCTTGACAGACCCAGCTCTCAGTAGTCTTCCTCCTAGACAAAAACACTCTCTGCATCCATACCCCTTTCCAGCTTATCTTGAAAACATAACCACACTGTTTATGGAGCACATACACAATTACCACTGTACCGGGGGGGGGGGAACCTATGAGCACAGGTCACTTTTTAAACATTTTGCATTTAGCCTGAGTGGACATGTCCACACCACTAGCATCTAATTTTGTCAATCAGCAATTCTTTTCTGCTTGATTTACATGTAAATACATTTAGCTGCGCACACCAGTCCTTCATTTGTGACGGCAGATTTCCTCTAAGGTGCATGTTTGACATGGTGGATGATGAGGGGTTCCAAATGAGGATTTTCTAATATATATATATATATATTTTCATGGATCAGAGATTTTGGAACCCTGCAATAGACTTTGTGTGTGGAATATAAATACATCCTTTCTACACAATTTGTGTGAGACTCAGCCTTCTCAACCAATTCTGTATTAGGTGTCACATAATGTGCTCTGGGATGCAGCGCCCGTTTCAAATACATCACATAGTCAAATAGGCTTCAGTGTCAATGATAGGCTTTCAGACATGCTACAAATTGGACCACATATAAATTGCTCCTTCTTAACTTCAGCTGCATGCCAGGAGATGTGATCTAGCTGCCAATTGCAGCATGCGTAATCAATCTCTGCATGATATATTTTTCTGCACTCCACATTAACCATAAGCTGTGCTTTCTTGTAATGGAAAATATTGCTGCTCTCTTCCTCCTCCTTCTCTTCCTCCTCCTCCTTCTGTTTTTAAAGGAGTTCCTCCTCCCATACTCCCCTTATTAGCTATAGAACTTTGGTTTTGTTAAAGAAGAAGAAAAGAACCAACTTCATTGTTAAGCAACCGCTTAGGGGAGAAGACAATTATTTGAAGATATTAGTGGTGGAGAGAGAGGGAAAAACCTTGAATTACATCTTTTTCAGCAACACCCCCCCCCCCAACACTTGTTGCTTTGATTAACGAGCCTATCTCTTTAGTGGCTATTCAGACAGCTCAATAAAAACATGGTGGGGTAGTTTAAGATCCTTTCTGGCATCTTGTTCAATATTCATGCTGTTTTCCATCAGTGTTATAATGAAGAAGTTAGAAAGTGAGGTTGTTTAAAGGGGGGGGGGGCAGAGAGAGAAATCTTCCCCTTTATCTGCCTCTTCAAAGGACGGAAGGTTCATTTTCGACCCAGGTGAGAAAAGAGCACTATTTGTAAAGGGCTCTTTGAAAGAACAAGCCAAGGTATAATGAACAGGCCCCTGGTTCAATGCAGGAATATTTCTCAGGCCCCCACATGGACAAACACCATGGAGTCTAAGCAGCAACCTGGCTTCCTTTCAACCCACAACTTATTAGGTTGATGCTTCCCTGCCATGTTTTGTTCTGCATCCCTAAATCCTTCTTCTGAAGAATTATGTAGCAAACTCCAAGGAGCATCATCCCTTGGTCGCCATAGTAACCCAAGTGTATTCTAGCTAGCAAGATAAAATATTCCAGTCATCTGCCTTCCCTCGGCCATTCTGCTGTAGCCGACCTGGAGAGCTGCTAAATAGGGCATTTCTATTAACCAACCGTTGGCACGGGGCAAAAAGAGTCTGCACCAAAGTTAATAGCTACTCCACCTGGAGATTAGCTTAATGCCTGCTGTTAAGTGCTTCAGAGGCTTGTTTTCTGGCCAAGGTCTGCCTGATACTAGGGCAGCCAGCTTAAGTGGGCAGAAAGTGAACTGCAGCAGATGATGCTTCTTTTAGAGTTAGGAATATGAGCAGAGAAGCCACATTCAAAACTCTATCCAGCCATTAAAGGTTCAGGTTCTACCTTAGGTAGCATATTCTACCTAAGAGAAAATGCTACCTAAGCACGAGAATTGTGTGTCAGTCCTAAAACTCTGTTATGGATACATCTTGAAGAATACTGTTTGCCTTAACAAATTGCATAAACTACTGTAGAAAATTACTCTAGTACAGCAATGGAGATATTACATAGAAAACATTATTAGGACTATTGCACTATAACTGGCAGAACAACCTGAATGCACATCAATATGCTGCTCATACCTCCTAGCTGGTGACATGTGGGCAACAGTAAGTTGGTTTGCAAATCCGCCTCCTGATTTGAAATCATAGCTTGCATGCAACTCACACAACTGGTATTTTGTTGTACCTGTGATATATCACTCAAGTATGCCACAACTGACTGGTACTGTGTCTATCAAAAGGATGAAGTACTACTACAAGGTTTGGTAACATAATCTACACTTTCTGTGTCTAACTAAAAAGTATTGTTCAAAAAATCTCAATTGACTACCAGTAGTCCTCAGCTTATGACAAGCAATTGTAACCAGAATTGCCATCACTAAGCAACATGATGATAAAGCGTGAAGTCATGTGATGCTGTTTAATGACAGCAGTTTTAGCAATCCCAATTGCTGTTGTTAAATGCGGACCATTTGGATTATTAAATGAGGATCTCATGTAATCACAACTTCTGAATTGCTGCCAGATTTCCCATTGACTTTGCTTGTGGGAAGCCAGCAAGGAAGGTTGGAAATCACAATCACATGACTGTGTTTGACTACAATGTCATAACTGTAAGCCAGGTGCTAAGCAGATGGATCTCAATTATGTGGCCACATGTATGCTGTTATGGCCGGAACTCCAAGGACCAGTTCTAAGTTCCTCTCATTTAGTCTGACTATAACTTTGAACAGTCACTGAAAAGACAAATGTAAACTGACGGTAAATACAAATGCAGAGAAGTGAAGATGCAGATTTAATTATGAATGACAAGGCTATAATATATGCCCAAAAATAGGAATTGGTGTTACTCAGAATGTTGTGTTTGTGTGAAAGAAGGAATGCCTAGGTTGTTGATAGTTGCATATTACGCTCTAGTGAATGGTGATAATGAAAAAGCAAGGAATGAGTTTGGGAAAACCTGTTCAGCATTCTGAATCAATGCAAATCAAGGGAAAATTTATTCTGTTAGGTGACACAAATGGATAGGTGGCAATGAGATGAATAAATCAGAGTGGTGGTGATTGGTGAATTAGAAAAAAGTCTGATTCAAGTATGTGGATTAGGCGTACGTTTTTATGCATAAACAAGGAAAATGAATAAACTGAAAAACTTGCTTCATTTGATTGTTTGTGATGAAAGATTACGAAAGTTAGTCAAGAATACAAGACTGACAAGAGATTCCAAATGTGGGACAGACGCTTATTTAGTAGTGTTAAAAGTGGATGTTAGAAAAAATTAATATGGAAGAAATGAAAGAAACATAAGAAACTTGCATGAAAGTAAAACAACTGCAGAAAGAGAAGAGGTGAGCCCTACTTGAAAAAGTATTAGAAGGTAGATTATTTCCTTACAGAATGAATGGAAAATAAATTAAATGACCGTGGAGGCTGGTTGGAACAGATTGGAAAGAATTATGCCATAGGGATGGGTGGAATTATGCTAACAGAAGTATGCAAAAGGATACTTGTTGGAATGACGGAGTGATAAAAAGGCTGTGCAGGATCAGATTGTAAAACAAATATATGATGGAAGACTGCATGGGTGAAGAGGAAAGAAAGACCAAGGGAGTCATGGTTGGATGAAACTGAAGAGATTTCTGAAAGAAAGGGGGGGGGAGTTGAAAGAACAAAAGGCAGAATGAGGTGCGGTGTATGGTGGAAGCAAGGATGGTTTTGAGGGATAGTCTGATATAGATTTTATTTTGAGACTTTATTTACTTAACTGTACTTAATCCTTTTCAGTGCTTTGCATACTGCTCCTTACTCTGAAAGGGAATAGTCTGAAAAGCAATTGTGGGAGATATGCTGAGATCAGAGGTGGGTTTCAGCAGGTTGTAACCAGTTCTGGAGAACCAGTAGAAGAGGTGGGTTCCTCCCGGTTCGCACCGGTTCTATAGAATCGGTAGCAAACCGCTGGTGACGTCACGGAGCCGATTCTGTCGGTGCCGGTCTGTGGACGCCGCCATCTTTTTTTAAAAAAAAATTTAATTTTTTTTTATTTTATTTATTTTATTTTTTTGCTTTTTTTTTTCCTTCTGCGCATGCGCAGAAGCCAAGTCCCCGGCACTGCGCATGTGCCGCCATCTTGTTTTTGGCTTTTTTTGGAATTTTTTACAAATTTTCTGCACTGCGCATGCGCGTGTGCATGAAGCGTGCGCACGCCCGCGTGGCATGGCCACATGGCACACAATGCGTATGCAGCCACGCGGCACGGGAGGAAGTGAACCGGCAGCAAGGTAAGTTAGAACCCACCCCTGACCGGTAGCAGAAATGTTGAGTAGTTCGGAGAACCGGTAGCAGAAATTTTGAGTAGTTTTGAGAACCGGTAAATACCACCTCTGACTGGCCCCGCCCCCATCTATTCTCTGCCTCCCGAGTCCCAGCTGATCGGGAGGAAATGGGGATTTTGCAGTAATCTTCCCCTGGAGTGGGGAGGGAATGGAGATTTTACAGTATCCTTCCCCTGCCACGCCCACCAAACCACGCCCACCAAACCACGCCCACCAAGCCACACCACGCCCACCAAGCCACGCCCACAGAACCGGTAGTAAAAAAATTTGAATCCCACCACTGGCTGAGATCAGTATACTTGTTTTCTGACCTCCTACATGTTTTCTGATAAAATGTGCATTCTTTCTTTTGCATAATGCAGAGAGGATCCTGCTTGATTTGTGGCAAAATCATCCTTATTAATATAATTTGCCTTTTGACTGACCCACCTTTTATGCACAAAGCGGTCAATTGAATATCAAATGTTCATCTGTTCATATTTCTTAATGAAAAGGTACATTCTGGGAGTGGGTGTTTGCAATTTTTGTGAAGAAAATTCTTTTTTGGGGTGTTCTTTATTTCTCATGCTGTTTCTTCTTCAAATACTGGCTTTTAGGGTATGTTTTCATTCTTGGAATGAAGGGTGTCGTGTAATAGGTTTAGGTACATCCCACAACTCCACAGAGACAATCAACTTACATAAAGTTATTATTGTGGACAATCAGTACTAATCCAGTGACCATTACCTTGCATTGCCCTTATTATGGATTTGGGTTAACAGTAATGTGGCTGCAAGTTAAAGACTGTTGAACTGAGATAGGAACACTAGATCAGGAAATTCTCTTGCTTGCCAGCCCCATTTTCGCTCACTTTGAACTTCCTGCTACAGTGGTAGGGGCAGGGGATAATTTTTGAAACAAAATTTTCCCACAAAGTGCCATCTCTTTCCTGTAGATGGAACTCAGACTTTAAAAAGCTATACAGGTTTGGAAAATTATTTGGAAGACATGCAAGCACAACACCTTTCTGTTCCTGTTAATGCAGCCAGAGCCAGCCTGCAACAAAGGAGCTGCTTTATGGAGCTGATTTATGACATTGAATCTTCAAGCAGTCATGTCCATTTTGGATATCATCCTGCAAAAGCTTGAGAAAACACGGGCTGTTTTGATGAAAAGCAGAAAAGAGCTCAGTTCGCATGAGAGCCATAGCACTCCTTTCAAATCACTTTTGAAGCTTGCACAATCATATTCTCTCTAATATGGGAGATTGCCTTTAAAGTGATGGTTCCCCCCCCCAAAAAAAAAGTGCTTTAACTTCCTTTTAGGGCTTTCTATTGATTTATTGTATTATATATTTCTTACCAATGAAAAGAGGATTGCAATGTGTTTTGGTCACTTATCAGATGGTAATTTGTATTCTGATAAAATTGTATGAAAGCAATTTAGCAGGTTTCAGGTTTCAGTCTCACATTCCAGCTAATGTGCAACAAGGTGAGTTAATATGATTGCTAGAATGAGAGGATGGTTGACACCAATTTCAGAATTTGATCTAAGTATGTGTGAGTGTAATTGTAAGATACAATTACTACCAGCTACAATGGTCAAGGACCATATCATTTCCTGCAATGAAGAACCAACTCACAATCAGATAAATCCTTGATCTCAGCTAAATCCCGGATCCCTATGCCAAAATTCCTCTTTAGTTTTTTAAAACTAGGCCCATCTATTGCAGTTTGTGTCAATATTGCACTGCTAATCTAGAAAAGAAACAGGAGTCTCAAGAAAACAAAGTATGTTTCTTTATTAAAAATTTAGCAGAAACTTTCCTTTTCCATCTATGAAGGACTGTAAAGTCATTTTGACTTTCTCTTTCTGCACTTCTCTTTCTCACTTATACAGATAGACCTCAACTTATGACCACAATTGAGCCCAAAATTTCTGTTGCTAAGTGAGACATTTGTTAAGTGAGTTTTGCCCCATTTTACAATCTTTCTTGCCACCGTTGTTAAGTGAATCACCGCAGATGTTAAGTTAGCAACATGGTTGTTAAGTGAATCTGGCTTCCCCATTGACAATGCTTGTCAGAAGGTTGGAAAAGATGATCACCTGAACCTGGGACACTGCAACCGTCATAAATAGGAATCAGTTGCCAAGCATTTCAATTTTGATCATATGACCATAGGGATACTGTAACAGTTGTAAGTGTGAAAAACGGTCATATGTACAGTATTTGGCGGATAAAGTCGCTCAGATTCAGATGGACCTGGACTCTGATTGGGCAAGTCAAGCTGAGATGACAGGGGCAGGTCTTAATCCAATTTTGTGGGAGGAGTTTGAGCCTGTGACTCCTGAGGAAGTGGACAAGGCTATTGGAGCGATGAGCTCCTCCACTTGTTTAGTGGACCCGTGCCCCTCCTGGCTGGTCGCAGCCAGCAGGGAGGTGACGCGAGGCTGGCTGCAGGCTGTAATCAATGCCGCCTTGAGAGAGGGGTGCGTCCGACAACCTTTGAAGGTTGCGGT
>QLTV01002419.1:802751-856505 GCA_003457575.1 Thermophis baileyi | reverse complement strand
CCTTATGCCACATTCCTCCCATCGACCAGTGAGGTCGCACAGGGTTGGCCTTCTTCAGGTCCCGTCGGCCAGACAGTGCCGGCTGGCGGGACCGCGGGGGAGGGCCTTCTCTGTAGCCGCTCCGACTCTGTGGAACCAACTTCCCCCCGAGATCCGCACTACCCCCACCTTACTGGCCTTCCGTAAAGCCGTTAAGACCTGGCTTTTCCAGCAGGCCTGGGGCCAATAGTTGTCCTGATTGGCCCATGCATGATTGTGTGAATGTTTTATTTTAAATATAGATTTTTTTTTTTAAATTGCTTTTATGTTTTATTTTTTATGATGTAAGCCGCCCAGAGTCCTTCGGGAGTTGGGCGGCATATAAATTTTATAAAATAAAATAAATAAAAAATAAATAGTCACTTTTTTCAGTGTCGTAATTTTGAACGGTCACTAAACAATCTGTTGTAAGTTGAGGACTACCTGTATGCACTAACAGTGACCTTTGCATGTTGGGCTGTATCAGTAGGTGATACACATAAACAGATGATGCATATAGGATTGTCCCATGCATGAGATAAAATTTTGAATCACAATTATTTTTCTGTCAGAAGAATGTATGAATGTACCTAGTTTCTTCAGATTACCACCAGCCCCATTCCTGATGAAGTCTATGGTTAGCAGGAACTAAGCAGGGTGGATTCCCTAGCAGTAGATCCTGAAGAATATATGAGGGTGTTCAATTGAATCCCTCAGAACAGAACAAGCTCAGAATTTTACAACAAATTATGCATTACAGAAATCAGGGTGTTTCTCTTAGTTTTTTTTTTTTTTTATAATTCATAAATAAAGTCTAGTTTTTTAAGATGATTTTTTCCTGACAATCTTTATTTTAACATTCCATGTGTGGATGTACTGGAAATGGGGGTCCCACTGATTTCTCCAGTGTTCTGTGGGAAAACAATGGAAACTGAAGTGTCCATGCAATTTTATCTGAATGAATGTTGATTGTGAATGGGACAACCCATTTAAGCAATGGCACCTGCGGATGTATGTGTGAATAATTTTTAATTTGTACATCTATGACGCAATGAATAAAGTGATCTAGTCCGAAAATACCACAACACAAAGTGATGCTGTTACTGTCCTTAAATAACATTAACCATCCTTCCCTGTATATCATAGCATTTGGAGCATTGCCCATATGGGAATATCTGTGTTAATATGCTATTTGCTTCAGTTGAATTATGCACTAAAGCAGCTATCAGGGTTGTTCTCTACCCTGGAAAATATTGTCCTCCTTTAAACTCATCATTTGAACTAGTCTCTCCTGAGGATGGGCGAATCACTGTCTCTGAACTTCTCAAAGACACATCAGTTATATATCTTCAGTAGATTATCTGTAAATTTATACCTATAACTAATTTAAATGTTCAGGAAGATGTGCTGTGAAAAAGCATTCAGAATACAGATGGGACTTTTCATATTAGCGTTCTTTTTCATGCCAAAATTTGCTACCAAGGATAATATAGCAGATTAGCCATTAAGACACATTTCTAGTTGTTGTTGTTTTTTTCTTCTGTGACATGGCTGCTTTCATTGTGTGAGGACTTTTTGAGGTAGGAAGAAAGCAAGTGAACTAAAAAGTAATAGTAAACTTTCTTTTTTCTTTTTCACAGATCCTCAGCTAAAAAAAGTCATTTCATTTAACTCCTTATCAAAAGGCCATGTCATATATATAGCAGCCCATGCACTTTGTCATATAAAGAGGTGCAAACATGTTTCCCAACAACCAGATAATGTTGAGGAAAGCTAGTTTGGCACCTTTTTTATAAGACTGTTTCAAAGCATTTCATCCATCTGTCTGAGATTTTGCTTCCCTCTGGCTGCCCCTTCTGACATAGTGCCAGCTGTTATGCATTTTCAATGCGGTTAGAATATTGTGTGCCAAACTGAGGCTTCTGCATCAGCCTAGTATTGATTGGGCTAGAGAAAAAGGGAAGAGTGGAAATTCAGATACTGCTTCCAAAAGACATTGTTTGAGTTTGAACGTCAGCCGTTTGCAGAACTGAGCTGAATAAAATCACAATGTGTATTTTAATGGCAGTCATACATTCCAAGGCTTTAATTTGACTTCCTATGTGGGAAAGTGACATAAAAAAAGTTTTTTCTATTCCAATCAAATGTTGGAATATCTTTCTCTGTTCACCAGTCATGCAATATCACTTAGCAAACAACATGCTTTCTCAGCCTTCAATCTGCTGCAAAACCAGGAAAGTCACTGTCCCTTTGCCAAATCAAGATGCATAGTTAAGAGACTGTCACACAAAGGTTGCATTTATAAAACATATTTGATCTAATCAGTGAAAGTCCTAACAGCTGCATTTGCACAAAATGCTTAGTTGTTTTAAATATTTTTGTTTTGTTTTTTGCTGATTTATGCATGAACTCAATCTGTTTGGTTTGTTTATAGTTCAATGTTCTATAAGAACCTAGAAGATTGGTTTAATTCAATAACTGAGCTGAATATGTCACATAAACTCAGCCAGATTCCATGGGCTTGAAATATTAGAGTCAGGGAAATAGTCTAGGTGAAAAGCTAATACAAATGTTTAATCTTCAAGAGAATAAATATTTGGCAGTACTTCCACATAGGTCAAAACTGATGACTAATATCTTAAAAACTCTCTTATCCACATGGATAACATTGGTTTCCATGATGCCTGGAGATAAGTGAAGAAAACCCAGATGTAGTCTATGAAAAAGCAACACTCCAACTGTGAAGACTTTGTACTGAATCCAAGATTAGTTTCAGAGACACCATACCATATGGGTACAAAATATCTTTTCCTCAAAAATCATGTCACTTGGGATGTCCTCAGGTATTTTTCATAGAGGTCAAGGAACCTATTTAGCTTAAGGTGGCACCTTTTAATCTAATAGCTGACCTATCTGCTCCTGAGCGCCATTTGAAGTTCCCCAAATTCTATTTATATAGAGTAAGACATTGGATTAGGAGTGGAGAAACCTATGTTCTAGTTCATCCTCTGCCACGGAAGATCCTTGAATGATTTTGAGACAGACTCCCAGTACAACCTACCTCACAGAGTTCTTGTTGTGGAAAAAATAGGAGATGTGAGACTTATGTACACTGAGCTGCGGTGGCGCAGTGGTTAGTATGCAGTACTGCAGGCTACTTCTGCTGCCTGCCGGCTGACTGGCAGATCGAATCTCACCAGGCTCAAGGTTGACTCAGCCTTCCATCCTTCCGAAGATTGTTGGGGGCAATATGCTGACTCTGTAAAACCGCTTAGAGAGGGCTGTAAAAGCACTGTGAAGCGGTATATAAGTCTAAGTACTATTGCTATTGCCTTGAACTCAGGAAGGAAGGGAGGGAGGGAGGAGCCATCTCTTTATTATCTATTATCTGTCTATCTATCTATCTATCTATCTATCTATCTATCTATCTATCTATCTATCTATCTATCTATCTATCTATCTATCATCTATCTATCATCTATCTATCTATCTTACCCTGTTTCCCCCAAAATAAGATATCCCCTGATAATAAGCCCAATCAGGCTTTTGAGTGCATGGCGATAAGGCCAAGCACTTATTTCAGGGTTCAAAAAAATATAAGATAGGGTCTTATTTTCGGGGAAACATGGTATCTATTTTCTATCATCTATCCATTCTTCTAACTTCTAAGCCACACAACTCCCATGACTTTGAACAATGTAACATATAAAAACAATACAAATAGAAAATAGAAAAAAGTATCATCTGGAAGGAGCAATGGGTAATGCTCTCTTCCACCACAGAAATATAAATGAGCACTCCCCCCTCCCATCACCCTAAGTCACATTTTCAATGTCCTTTTAAAGGCCACTAAGATGGGGGGGGTGTGAACCTTCATGAAGATGCTATTGCAGAAGGCAGGTGACAAAATGATCCATCGCAACATGGGCATATTTATCACCTGAAACAGGATATACGTTTAGTAGAGAGAAGTATGGTGCTGAAAATTCTGTTACTAAATATGCATATCTTGCTTTATAGGGGCTAAGGAGCAATTCAACTTCATGCTTGCTCCAATTGTCTGTGTGTAGCTTATTATTATTATTATTCTTTAAACATGAAACTCAGTCAACTGAACATTTTAAAATGTATCACACATATCATTGACTGGTGCTGATGGTTGATACGGGTTGCTGCCAGCGTCCTAGGTATCAACCAAGTATCTTCTTAAAATGTACGATGTTCCGAGTAGCACAATTTTTTGCAGTTCCGCTGGTGTTATTGCAGGAAGCTGCAATTTCTTGATGTATTTTGTAAAATTATTATTATTGTTGTTATTGTTGTTGTTATCTTGGCTCTTAGGTACTTTACTCCCTGAGTTAGGTTTATGGTAAAATGGCTTTGTTATGCTAATACAGTATTATGCCATGATTTGCATTAATTCAATGGAAGCAACATTTCTAGATAATGAGGGTTTCCCACCCACTCACATATCATTTCGTGATAGTTATAGGGGAACAGTAGCTGGGTCATTAGAGGAAGGTACAAAACGAGGTAGAAAGAGTTCAGAATCATCTGTATTTGAATACTGATCATAGGGTGGACTGAAATCATGGAAATCAGAGAATGTGTGCCTAAACATACTCTTGTCTTTGTACAAAAGAGTTGATTATCTCCTTGACAGTGTCTGAAATACTGATCTATTTTTACTGTAGTTAATCAACAATACCAAGGGTAAAGCTTGACCTTTTACAGGACTGCCCAAGCTATCTGCAGTTCAGGGATTACTCAAATATTTTAACAGGGTCCAGTTTAAATATCACTTCTTACAACCACATTGTGTTAGGTGATTCAAGACTTCTTTTCTGCTTGAATGGCATCACTTAGCACAGGCCGCACTATAACCAATGGAGATGTTCTGTGGGAGTCAACATCTGGATTTATTGACTGAGGCAAACATAACTGAGTAACAGCTTGCCTCACTCAATATTTACCTGTAGAGACTATAAATCTTGGCATTGACCAACAGTGAAAGTCAATATATATGTAATGTTACATACCTCCCTTTTGGCCAAAGCAGCCGTTCGCAATATGGATTTTATTAAGTATAGTTTAATACTGAGTTACAGCACAGCTAGAGCAGGACAGTTATGTGCATGGAATGCAGATTTCATAACAGGCAGCCACCTTTTGCCTGCTGTAATCCCACAGTTACTATGAGGAACGAGCATTGTTTGAGACTAATGTGTTTTTTGCTGATGGCTGTAAATTTACAAGGGGGCTTCAGAAGAACCATGTTAAACAAGATGATGTCATTTTGTTAGGGGAGCAGTTGACTCCCTTATGAATAGCTACAGGGTATCTGGTATGCATGATAATCCATTGTTAAGAAGACAAATGGCACATTACAGCAGTCTCTTGATGGCCATCTTGGTTGTAATCTATGTCGTTCTGCTAAGTAAGGAGTGATATAGAGCAGGGGTCACCAACCTTTCGGACCTCAGGGACCACTAAATTCATAATTTTAAATCCCGCGGACCACTAATATGATCTGCCTAATGACCGGGTGGGCGTGGCTAGGTGGTCATGTGACTGGGTAGGCGTGGTCAACTCGATGTCACTCATGTTGAGGGGCGCCTCGCCAGCCTCTACTCGCCCCTCCCCTCCCAGCCACTCCTCGTCTGCCTGCCCGGGCTCCTTAGGGCCCCAACAGGAAGCAGTTGTTGGAGCTAAGCAGACACCATGAGAAAGAGGTGGCAAAACAGCTGGCTCAGTTCAAATTGGATCTGACCAAGAAGGAGGCTCAGCAGAAGCATCTCACTGAGGACTACGAGCATAGGCTTTCCAAGCAGAGGGAAGACGCAAGGCCAGGTACTGGCGCTTGGAGGCTCAGCGGGCTGAGATGGTCAGCCAGTTCCAGGCCATGATGCAGTCCCACTGGAACGAGGCCCTCCAGCTCTTCACCCCAAGCGGCACTTCCCTCCAGCCTTCGCCCAAAGCCCCAGCACCAGGAGGCTGAAGCAGACCCCAAGTCGGAATTTCTGCCCCCCTCTGACCCACACAAAAAGACCCCAAAGGGGGAGACTCTCTGCAGCAACACAAGCATTCATTGCACGTATCTGTCCCAGGGGCCATAGTTTGAGAACCCCTGATCTAGTGCAATATAAAAAATGCAAATAATTTTTCTGCTGACCACCAAAATTTTATCACGGACCACCAGTAGTCCACAGACCACCAGTTGGTGACTGCTGATATAGAGGAACCCTCAGCAGTTCCATCAAGAGTACTTTCAGTTTTGGGTTTGGCTTTAACTAAGCGGGCAGTAACTAACTTCATAACAGCAACGGTCATCTGGCATTTATATATTATATATTAATTTTATTTATTAATTATATTCCTCTTAGCACAGAGCCTGGTCGCAAACTGTCCAACTAGTCATGTGTGAGGAAATAAAAACCAGGGTCACTCTCTGCTCAGACCCCTTCTGTCTTATTTCAAAAACCTGTAAACTTTTCTTCTCCACATCCTTTGTCATCTTTGTTGCATGCTTTGGAACCACTTTCTGGATGTTTTCATGTTTTTGTGGTTGTCTGCTCTAACCTGAACTAGCATGAAATTGAGCACACCGGCTGCAGATCGTGTAAAACATTTCTGAGAGGCACTATGTTTTTTTCAGAACACTTACTATTTTTTTCCTGCAGAAAAGCATGAGCTCATGGTCTAAGAACAATATATTTCTTTTTTTAGTTTACTGCTACTGCCCAACGTTTTTCAAATAATAGTGCTTGAGAACCTCAAAATGATTGCTCCTAATATGAGGTAAAGATGCCATCTTGCCCTTGCTTTAGATACTGTTGTTCTCTGATCTTCTGTAAAGCTTCTTTGAATACCTGGAATACTATGAAATGCTCCAGCCAGAATCATATTTAATGTTGGACTAGTTCATACTGAGCTCTTCTCAAAATATTCCTTTCTTTCTTCCAGTTTCAGCTAATAGAAATAACGCTCCAGCGATATATATATATATTGTAGCTGTTAGAAAGAAACTATCCTTTCAGAAGTGGTTGCAGTGTAGAAAGCAAGTGAATTAAGGAGAACTGGGCAGAAGAAATTGTGGCAGGCATATCCCCATGCTTTTTGCTTTATTTTTCTAGTTCAGGAAATAGAGCATATAATGCTTCCCTGTGGCTTTTGTTTGCTTTTGAACTTCAGAAGTAAGGTTCAAGCATCTTTGAAGCAATGTAACAGAATCATATCATGAGGAAGCAAAATGGTGCCCTTGTAAAAATGCCATTTCAGACACCAAAAAGTGAGATAAGAGCACCACTTTACTTGGGTAAAGGTAGAATAAAAGGAAGATCTTCCAATGTTCTACTTTTAGGGATCTCTTTTGCACAAGAACATCTCTAACTAAGGAGTTTTTTTGTCTCTGCAAAATTCTATGGATCATTGAAGGTGTCAGGTTGGATACTTGGGCCACTCAGTTTTATACTGAAATATGCATATTGGGAAGCCTTGGTAGTAATAGACAGATAATTTCAGGGCAATATTTAAGAAGGTCAAAAAGAACGTCTTTCTTTCCCTTCAGTTCCAGTTTCAACCTTTCTCTAAACTGGTGTTACTGTATACATGAATTGCAAAGAGAAATTTGATTCTCTCTCATTTGAATCTTAAAATGGCTGCCAAAGAAACCAAGGTAAATGCAGATGAAATTATTTTCCAGACATTTGCTCTTGCTTTTGATTTTAAGAATGTTTGATAGACTTCTGGCTTGTCTCTAATGGGTATCATGACAGGTTTTTTTATTTATTCTTCTGTGCAGACAGGCAAGACCGCTAACCATGTCATCATCAGTTCATTCTTGTGTTTTTCCAACGTGGCAAGATGGAAATGATGAGGGTAATAGGACAATGCCAAACTATGTGTTATTCACTAAGACATGCAGAGTTATTGATGATACTGTGAAGAACCAAGAGACAACCAATCCCATTAACAAAGTCTTTGATGAAAAGCATATGATTTGCTACAGATTTCATGATGTTATTGTGCAATCAGAGATGAAGCACCAGACTTTCAAGTCTAGGTGGAGCACTAAGGAAAAACTAAAAGCTTTTATTCAGGAGAAATATCATCTGTGGGGCTAATCAAAACATAGGGGATTGCAGAGGGATGTTTAGGAAAGACTGTTATAAATGTTGTGGCCCTAGTCCTAGCTTACATCAGTGACCCCTAGCACCAAGCAACAAAAGATACCAGAACCACTGCTGGTCTCGGTGTGTTCCAAATTATTACAAGCCAATTGCAGCTGCTATTGTTTATGGACCAAAAAAAGGTGGTGCTGAAAAGATCATGCTGGTCTTCAGTTTGAGTGGTGGCACTTTTGACATGACAAGTTCAAGAGGAAGCACAAGAAGGACAGAGTGTGTGAAGCACACCTTTTCCTCTAGTACTCATTCAGGGAAATTGATTCCCTGAATGAGAGAGGCTGCCAAGATGCATGACATGGTGACCATCACAACGAGGAAGCTCATGACAAACGGCTGCTTCAGCATAAACAGATGGTAATTGATGATCTTCATCCTGGAAAAGCCACTATAGCCAAAAGAGAAATCCATAAAAAGTTGGCGAACATGTACAAGACCACACCAGATGTCATTTTTTACTTTGGCTTCAGGACCTGCTTTAGTGCTGGGGAGACAATAGGTTTTGACGATTGATTCTACGATTCTCTGGATTATGCAAAGAAAAATAAACCAGGAATGGTTGATATGAAAAGAAAAAGATTTCAAGAAAATAACTCAAAAAGCATAATAATGGGATAACAAAGGTCAGAGGAACAGCTAAAGCAAATGTGAGGGCTGACAAGTGAGCCAGCCGAGGAACAAAACAGGGAAATGGAAGTAACACACCATACTATCTATGAAGGTTGTACTGATAAGTCAGTTCTATGAATAAATTTCTATAAAAACTGAAAGAAAAAAAATACTTAATAAGCTTCTGGGGAATATAGTTTATAGACCACAGAGGACTACAGTATCTTTTTTTAGTTATTTCTGCTACCAGCAACAATAAACTGATCTACCAAGAATTCAGGGGGGGGGGAAGCAAAAATAATCTCGTGGTTATTCAACATACAGTATAAGCAAAAGTTGAACTCACTGGTTCTGCAAGCCATCATAGAGCCAGTTTGGTCTAATAGTTAAAGCACCAGGCTAGAAAACAATTCTACTCCCACTTTAGGAACAAAGTCAGCCGAGTGACTTTGGCCCAGTCTCTTTCTCAGCCAAACAGTGTTGTTGTGGGAAAAATAGGAGGAAGGAATATTAGGTATGTTCACTGGGATAAAAAAAAAAAATATCTTTTAAAAAACGTTTATTTGCCTTTTCCCTTTCTTTGGGATCCACAAAATGATTCCTCTCCATTTTAATTTGTTTTTTGTTTTGAAGCTCAATTCATGAATTTATCTGACTGGCAAGGGCATAATCTCTCCCCTCCATGACATAAAGCCGCATTTGAACTAGATTTCCTATAAAAATGTCATATTTGCTAGATACCTTTCCCTCAAAAGAGGGATTACGTTTATGTGCCTCAGGCATCTGTCTGGAGTGGTTCAATCACAAATGTCTTTGCTAATATGATAAAGGATAGGAAGCAGAGCCGCTTCCTCATTGCACAGATCAACACTATTTTTGTAGGCCAGAGCAGTGGCGATTGCCTTCAAATGTTTTTAACACAATAGAGCCACTTTCTCAGCCTGGCTTGTGTCCTTCACATGGCCCTCATCTTACTGGCTGAGATTATGGAGGACTGAAATACACACCAAATGGAGCAAAACATTAGAAAACTCACAATTTTCAGTTAGTGGCATAATGTGTAGGGAAAGATGGATGTATCAATCTATTTTTACTATTTTCATGGCAGTTGGTAATGCATGGTAGTTTTCTATTTGTATTTCGTATGTGTTCTGCTCAAGTTGCAATTTAAAAAAAAAACCTCATGACCACATGCAAGTTATGTGTCTGTACATGTATTTAAATAAATAAATTTACCATATTTTTTGGAGTATAAGACGCTCCGAAGTATAAGACGCATCTAGCTTTTGGGGAGGAAAACAAGGGAAAAAAATCTGCCTCTGCCTCCCAGCAATTTGCCTCCTTGCAGCAAACAGCAAACAGCCTGTTTCAGTTTCAGCACAGCCTGATTACCACAAGAAAAAAAAATCTGCCTCTGCCTCCCAGCAATTTGCCTCCTTGCAGCAAACAGCAAACAGCCCGTTTCAGTTTCAGTTTCAGTTTTAGCACAGCCTGATTAGCACAAGTAGCTGATTGTCAGTTGGATCGGCCTCCCAACGATCAGCTGTTTCAGGCTGCAGGGATTGCCATAGCCTATTGCTGCCTCTGCGCGCCCCATTTTCGGCCTCCACATCCTGTTTTCAGCCTCCGCACGCCCCATTTTCAGCCTCCGTGTGCTCCATTCTGGGCAGCAGGGATCGGAATGGGCGGAAAATGGGGCATGCAGAGACTGAAAACGGGGCACGCAGAGGCCAAAAATGGGACGTGGAGGCGGAAAATGGGGCGCCCGGAGGTGGCAATATGGCAATCTCTGCAGCCTGAAACAGCTTATGGTTGGGAGGCCAATCCAACTGACAATCAGCTGCTTGTGCTAATCAGGCTGTGCTGAAGCTAAAACTGAAACAGGCTGTTTGCTGTTTGCTACAAGGAGGCAAATTGCTGGGAGGCAGAGGCCAAAGGGTGGGGGCTGGCGGGTGGGCGGGGCTACATTTGGTGTATAAGACGCACCCAAATTTTCACCCTCTTTTGGGGGGGGGGAGTGCATCTTATACTCCGAAAAATACGGTAAATGAAATCATTCCCAATAAATGAACAGAGGAAAGTCCTGCCACTGCTTCATGCCATATCCAGTGAAAGAAAGCTCATGACTTCACTTGGTAATTAACTTCACAACCCATAAAATTCAAATCAGATCAGTTCATACTGGATCTGATAAAGATCGCTTTCTCACAAGTTGATAATAGAGTTTGAAATCTGTAGCCTTCAGATCCTGCTGGACTCTATTGGGATCAAGTCACATGCTTCTACAGCCATGGTCAAGCAAACTATTTTTTTCCAAAAGGACAAGAAATAGGAACTGATGGTGTCATCCTCAGTACACTCCGAGACTGCTGGGAAGGTGATGTCCACTTTGGCTTTCTGGCTCTGCCCCAAACAAGCTGAGTAGTCTGGTTCCTTGCTGCACTTTGTTCCATTTTACACAAATGTCTCCATTCCAATTAGCTGGTGAATTTCAGGTAGGAATGTCTCTCCCAGTCTCTGCTTTCTGCTTTTGAACACCATTATGTACTGGGCAGCTGCACTGCCTACTACGAAAGTCTAAACTTTTTAAAAAATAGATTTGGGACATCAAAACATTAGCCATTTATTTCTTTTCTTTTTTTTACTTGGTGAAATCAATAAGGGTTCTGCCCAATTTCCTTTGTAGTCCAAGAGCAGGAAGGATTGTAAAACTGCTGTTGCCTTGTCTGTACCCAGAAAGGAAAATAATTTGCACATGCGATGCTACTATAGATAGAAGAAGAAAGGGAGCAGAAGAACCCAGCAATTGTGGGGGAGCATGTTTAGTGCAATCTGAATAGAACATCTGGGATCAAAATGGAGGATATGTTGAAATTCAGGAAGGCTGGCTTCATTTCTGACAGCACAGGAAACATACAGCTTAGGAATGCAGGACAAAATTGCCTCCAGTCATTTTGATTACTGTATGAGGGATCTGTTCATTCCACCAGCAACCATTCCTTCAGGCTCTGTAAGCAAAGGCAGAAAAGGCAATCATGAACTTCCTATGAAGTCAGTTTCATGTAATTCTGCTTTTTCCACAGCCATTCCAGTGGGTTATGGAGGACGGACAAACTAGCATCCTGATAGAAATAAGAATTGGTGTATGAATGCTTTCCTTTTCCAGACTCATCTGTCTTTACAGTTATGCTTTAGAGCAAAATGTTATGTCCTTGTAAATTGGGGAGATTATCCAGTGAAGTGCAGGGCGTAAATGTTTTCATTAGTTAACTATTAATCAACTACTAAAAATTTAGAAAATCCCATTTTTCATCTCTGGAGTATAATGTGCAGTTTTGTTTGCATTGAAAAATAAACTTCATTTCTCATATTGTTTATGAAGTATTACAGAGCTCAACACATAAGTGTGAAAGATATAGTTTATACTAGCCAGGCACAAGGTTTTTAATTGCAGAATATGGAGGGAAAGGCACTACGTCCAAAATGGACAGGTCTTTCTTTGTTTGGGGTTGCCATCAAGTTTATTTTCTAAGCACTTTTCCAGTTTGCCCCACAGCCTATGCAGGAGCAACTGTAAACACATGTGAAATCAAACTTCCCAGCCCTACTTGTCAGAAGAGTGTTTCAGTAGAGTTCTTCTGTGGAATTATGGGATTATTCCATGGTCAACTCCTATTTCACAGTTTTGGATGAATTTCATGGATATTTTGGAAAGCAACACTATCTATGAAAAACTTATATCTGTCTGGAAGTCTCTTTTCATTCGCTGAAAGTGAAGGAACTAGAGCAGCTGTCAATGGAGCTGCAAGTCATTTCAAATCTATTTGCCTCATCTCCTTCACAGAGGATTCCTTACCTTGCAGTTATTATGGACTAGATTTCAGAGTAGCTTTTCTCAGCTTCATCCTATTCAGATGTGTTAGAATAGGGGATGGGTTTTCCAGAATTCTCAGCTACTGGAGTCAATTACCATAGCTGGGAATTTTAGAAGTTCCAATTTCAGCTCATCTGAAGGGCAATATGTCAGAGAAGAGGGTTTCAAAGTGCCCGTGCATGCGCACATACACACAAAGTACATAAAGAGTTCCATAAATATATATGCAAACTTTTGTGTGCATACTGATCTGCGAACATCAGAATCCCACCCTTATTCTGAATTAAGTACTATGCAAACCAGACAAGATGCATTAATTTTTTGATCAAGTCTGCCGAGAAACCATTATTTTTGAAAGCCACTGAGAACAGAAAGTCTAACAGTTTACAAAAATATTTGCACATCTATGAATGTATAATTATATTTTTCCAGCTTTGTCTCCCAGAGATGTTCCAGTGAGTTACTGGCTATGCTGTAGTCATGGTGATTATGGGCCATATGTAAATAGCCCCTAAGCATGTGATGACTGTAGAACCATTGAAGTGGAAGTTTGCACTCAGATGTCCATGAACTTTCAGTGGCAAGGAAGAGAATGGCAGACAAGAGACTTCTCCCCATTTTCTCCTAAATATGCAACTGTGAAGGTGTTCAGTTGTATTGGTTAGAAGAAATCAGGTGGGGTTCTGCTGAGCATCAACAGAAAAAGCTACTGCCTTGCTTTGGCTGATTTTACATTCCTAGAATAATCCCAGCATCCTAGCAGAGGTCCTAATATATGCAGGTATGTACTTTCATTCAATGGAGAGTGAAAGTTTAAAACTGGGAGCCACCACATTATACAAATGCATCATTTGTACTTGAACAGTACTCACAATCTGAGTAGCCGCAATGAGTGCTCATTGTGGAATAACTACAGCTTTCATTTGAGAACCTGTATTATACTGTCTTCAAAATTTCCTGGTGGTTGGCTTGGGTCACTAAACATACGTTGCAACAGGATACAGCTGTCAAGTTTCGAAGTTTACTTTTGCTGTTGCAACCATTATCACTTCTCAGCTTGCCAACAAACCAGGGGGGAAGGGAAAGGGGAGATGGAATGTAGGCTCCAGACATCAAGAAGACGGCCGTGAGAACCAAGGACACTTCGGCGGGTGTTTGTCAAAATCAAAGACTTTTTCCCATAACAATACAATAAGACTCAATTGGACAATGTGACCTGGTCTAATAGGGGGAGGGAGAATCTATACTTTAATTATGTGGATTTCCGTGGGAATTAGCCAGATCAGGTTTTGCCCTCATCTGTGCCAAAATGATGTACTCAATAAAGTTTTGCATTAAGAGATTGGATCGTCACGGCCGTGCTTGCTTTGGTTGGGTTCGTCAGTTGGAACATTGACAACATCATAGTAAAGTATTGCCTTTTAAAGCAGATGGCATTTACTCAGTCACAAGAGTTAAAATGACATCCCAAACGTGTGAACTTACGTGGATCTGTTGCAAGCAATGAAGCAACTAATGCAAAGAGATTGTGATCTTAAGAAGCAGATATTCAGAGAAAGTTTGAGAAATACAGAGGGTTACTATAATAATACTATCTTCTATTTACTGGTGCTTGGAGTCATCTGGAATCTTCATGCAGATTTTTGCAAACCCTTTGACTCTCCAAATGCTCTGAAAAAAGCAGACTCATTTAATACCAAATATTGTTTGAAGGGGAGATTGTTTTATAATAATTTGGGTTATGTTGATGGTGCAGTCAGGTGACTCCTAGGGGCTGGTTCGGACTCATACCAATTGGGCACATTACGCTGGTGTGGGCCCACTTCTTCCCTCCGTTTGCTTCTGGTCCCTAGCCTCTGTCCTTCAGGATCATTCTGTTGGGGCAGCAAGAAAGGCCAGGTTTCCAGAAAGGTTCTTTTCTCTAGAACTTTGGATTGTTGGAGCCTGATTTTGAACCCAGATCTAACACACTTCAGGTTAAAGAAATTGGAGGTAGGGGAATTTCCCATTAAGCCATTTAGTGCTCTTTCCAAAGGAGCTCCAAATACAGTTGACAGGTGGTGGGACCATTCAGTTTCCTCTCAAATCTTTCTTCTCACCCCACCCCCACCGTGACTGCTTACCTGTCACTGAGGCACATTCTGGATGCATTCACATAGAACACTTGCAGAAAACTGGGAGCATGATGGTTAAATCCACTAGCTTGACTCCATCCTTCATTAAGAAGAACGATCGGTAAATATTTTTTCATAAGCTCAGGATGAGAGGAAAGGGAAACAGCTGAGAAAAAAATCCTCAATCCTTTTCCTTCACAGGTCTCACATTTATTGGAGTAAATAAGTAAATAAGTGCCATTTCACCTCAACCCAGAATAGGGAAGGGAGGAAGAGAATGGCGGTGGGGGTAGCAAATTATATGCTGGTGTAGTTTTCCGTTGGCTCAAGGGTGGCTGAATGTCACTTTAATTCAGCATACAGAAAAAGACAGAGATCGAAAAATGAGAAAGGGCTGCATATAGCTGGTAATGAAGAAGGACATTTTGAATTTGCATCTGGATGGCAAGAAAAAGATTTGCTATTTGCTTTGATGTCTAGTTTAGAGATAAAGTTTCCCTGTCTGGATAGCTCTGTTCATTTCTTCTTCAGGAGATGGATGGAGCTGCTATAGGCTTAACACTGCTGTTGCTGGTTTATTTGTTTATTTTTATAGTTATTTATAGGCTGCAGGATTCAAGATAGTTCCCCATACTGTACAATAAAAATGCAGTATTTTAAACCATTTACACCCTAATTAAGCTATTGCAATATCATCAGCATCAAAATATACTGCTGAACAAAAAAGATAAAGTCTTGGGGGGGGGGACACGGGAATTTGGGAGCATTCCTTATCTCAGGAGGCAGAATGTTTCAAGAGGGGGAGGCAGCTATTGAAAAGTACATCACCAAGCTCCCATTGCATTCATCTCCCTCAGCATTCCTTCCCTTAAAGATCACCCAGGGCCAAACCATCTAGGGCTTTAAAGGTAATCAGTACTTTGAATTGGAAGCAAACCAGAAGCCAATGCAGTAATCGCAATATAGAAGTTATGCTGCTGAATCTGCTATCTCCAGTTTGCAGGTGAGTATTCTTGACTCAGTGAAGCTTCAGAATAATTTTCAAAGCCAGCCTCATGTAGAGTGTGTTATAGCAACTTACCTTTTGCAAGGAAGTCATAGTTCAAAAAAGTCTGCAATCGGGCAAAGAGTTGGCCATAGCCTTCACCTGCTGTTCTAGCAGGAGATGTAGGTTCAGAAGGAATCTCATATGGTGGATCTGCTTTGTTAGGGGGATTGCGACTTCTCCCAAAACCAAGATTGCAACCAGAATGAAGTCAGATCAATTCCAGAGATTTAATCTGAGCTTATTTTGATCCCTCCAGACTCTCAAGACACTGGGCCAAGATTTCAGTGGCATCTTTAGGATAGCCTCAGCTGGCTATCTATAATAGTATATCATCAGCATAGTGCTGATATTACAGCTTAAACTAACCATCAGTTTAATTTTTGTCTTGGTCTTTCCCGCTACTTTTTAAAACGTGTCTGTCAAATAATATTGGATGGATGTACAATGTCTATGGAAATGAGAATTGGAAATGTCCAGAGAAACATAATAGTAAGTTGAATGCAGTGGAGATGGCATTCTTAAGAAGAAATGTGTGTAAGAATACACGAAGAGGCTGGGCAAAGAATGAATGGATGCTGAATGGATATAGATTGAATACAAAAACAACTAACCAGGATAAAAATAGTTATGGGTAGTTACACAAAGAGAATAAATAAAATCAAATAGTAAAAAAAAAGATGTATAAAGGAAGACCGGATGGGTTGAGGAAGGAAAGGCTGGAGAAATTGTGCTTGGGTGGAGGTGATGAGATCCTGAAAAAGAAGAGATCTATAATTTTGGTATTTTTGAACAAGAAGTGGAGAGTTCTGCAAAAGGAGTCTCTTCTGAGATTAATCTTATTATGTCATGGAAATGTGATGTGTAGAAATTTTGGAGACAAGTAGGTTCCTCTAATATTTTGGTATTTGCAAAAAATGGAAAATGCCTACTTTTGGCATTTTTATTATTTTGAAATGCAATTACATAGTAGTTATAGACAACGGATCATATAAGACTCAGCATTCTTCCTTGCTTGAGAAGCCCCTAATAATTAATGATTAAGCCCCTTTGATTAAAAAAAAATAGCTGTCAGTCACTTAGTTCTCTGCCTACTATTTACATTTTTACAGAAAATGTAAAATAGATTTTTGCAGATCCAGTGCCAGCCTTGATGTATTGAAATATATATGAAGATTCATTATGCTCCTGATTAAGTTCTAGTCTCTTATCCAGATTTCACTTCACTTTATGGAGTCAAAGTGTCCATCCAAAGCAGCCCATGGGAATTCAATATTTGGCCAATCTTATGCATGCTTCTAATAATCAGAAGTCTCTTTTTTCTAAAGAATTGAAGGCTATGCCCTCTTTGAAAAGCTGCTTGGTATAAATCCAGTTTAAAGAAAGGGAACCATTAAAAGGTGAAGGTGGCTATCAATGACATATCCCAGAAGCAGAGAAGTTACCATAGTCTTTTCTGAGATGCATTTACCCTCAATTCAGATTGCACCTATACATATCACAAGCCTTTGTAACATATTCACAAACTGTATTTATTTTATTTTATTTATTTATTTATTTGTTTGTTTGTCAAACATGTACAAGATAGCAGGTATAGGTATAAACATAAACATAAACAAAGTGAATACAGATAGATGAGGACAATAGGACAGTAGGACAGGGACGGTAGGCACGCTGGTGCGCTTATGCACGCCCCTTACAGACCTCTTAGGAATGGGGTGAGGTCGACAGTAGACAGTCTAAGGTTAAAGTTTTTTGGGTTTGGGGAAGAAACCACAGAGTCAGGTAGTGAATTCTAGGCATTAATCACTCTGTTGCTGACGTCATGTTTTCTGCAGTCGAGTTTGGAGCGGTTTACATGAAGTTTGTATCTATTGTGTGCTCGTGGATTGGTGTGGTGGGTTGAAGCTGAAGTAGTCATTGACAGGTAGGACATTGTGGCAGATAATTTTATGAACTACATTTAGATCGGTTCTAAGGCGACGTAGTTCTAAGTTGTCTAAGCATTTATGAGAGGGTTTTGTTTGTTTGTTTGTTTGTTTGTTTGTTTGTTTGTTTGTTTTACTGGAGTAATCCATAAAAGGCTATTCTATGCCTGAATTAGCTTGGGATTTAAGCCCCTAATGATCATGCTCCACCTCCATTCTTTTTCATGGAACACCTCTTAACTTACAGGTTCTCTAATGAGAAAGAGAACTTATTCATACAGAGGCAAGGACATTTTAGTTACTGTTTTTCAAGTCTTCTCTCCACAAAAATCTAGAACACTCCTAGTTGGAGGCAATTTATATAATTATTCTTGTGTTTTTATAATAAAGGGAACAGTATTGCTATGGTCTACAACCAAAATAAAAGTTTGTGAACAGAACCCAAACCTGAGCCTAAACCAACATTGAATTAAATGTATTATACTATTACTACAACTACCATTCTTTAGTTAACTGTTGATGTTCTGAAATAGCAGCTGAATAAAGCCTAGCAAAAATGTCAGAAACTGATTCGTATTGATCCAATAGCAAAAAAAAGTAACATGAGAGTCCAGTTCCTAACCCAGCATTTGTGCTTAAAAGGGCATTATGTAAATAGAGTGTTGGTCCCTGTAGAGCTGACAGTGCAATAATCCATAGCGCATTGTATTATTATCTCATCGGTTCCAAAAGACAGATATGTTCAGATTCAGGAATATTACAGTGTTTTCCCTCCGGTAGCAGTGATAGAAAAGAGCTGAAGGGTCCTAAGTCAGATTGTTCTATGATTTGTTTGAATGATTTTGAACAAATGTTGTGCAGGAACAGGGCCTGTCCTAACTCCCATGGGCACAAAGAAAGTGGAAACTGCATCCTACTTGTTCTATACTTATGTTACCTGAATAATAATATAGCCCCAAGGAAGTAAAGGACTGAATATTGAGTCCTGAGCAATGTTTCTTATCATCAAAGTCTCCTCCAAAAGATTGAAAACTGTCCTAAAGACTCAGATGTGCTCTCAGATAAGGCCAACCTAGAATCCTAAGGCTGAAAAATATTTGATATAAGCCTGGGGGGGGATGTGATGGCTCAGCGCTTAGGACAGTGAGTTGAGCTTGTCAGCTGGAAAGCTGACAGCCTGGGTTCGAGACCCAAGCACCGCGCAAGCTCCCGTTATTCGCCCCAGTTCCTAGAAGTTCGAAAACATGCAAATGTGAATAGATAAATAGGTACCACTTCAGCAGGAAAGGTTATTGCAGTCCGTATTTTCATGCTGGCCCCATGACAACAGAAACGTCTATCAGACAATGCAGGGTTCCCCATCTGAGAATCAGAGATGAGCTCCACCTTCTTGAGTCAATCACAACTGGACAGGGGAAACTTTAAACCTTTTTATAAGATTAGGACCATCAAGTTGCTTCTAAGAAATGAATTCTAAGAGCCCAGGTGGCGCAGTGGTTAGAGTGCAGTACTGCAGGCTACTTCAGCTGACTGCTAGCTGCAGTTCGGCGGTTCAAATCTCACCGGCTCAAGGTTGACTCAGCCTTCCATCCTTCTGAGGTGGGTAAAATGAGGACCCAGATTGTTGGGGGCAATATGCTAACTCTGTAAACCGCTTAGAGAGGGCTGTAAAGCACTATGAAGCGGTATATAAGTCTAAGTGCTATTGCTATTGCTAATTTTAAATGAATAAAGGCCCCAGACTTCTTAAATAACTAGGTATGAGAACTGTCTAATGATTGAATTATAATCTTGACTTCAAAAGCTCTTGAGCACTGCAGTTATAGACATACCACTCTTAGCTTAGAGAGGAAAAAAGGAATAACTTATGCAAAAATGTGGATTCCAAAATCCAGAGGCATGAAAAATGACTGTATTTGATAATCCTTACATGTTTCTTATATTTCCATTGATTTCCCATCTTGTCTACGTATTCTCCATATAGATCGTTGTTGTTCTTGTTTTTATGGTTTTTATAGTTTATGGTTTGCATCTGACTGTAAGTCCACTGGTGTCATTAAGGGAATTGCAGCAGCATCTGCTTAAAGGATCCATCAGCCAATATGGGGTATGGAGGGGGGGGGAGCTGAAAAATGCATTCTTTTGTTAGAGTATGAACTACTGAATTGCTATAGAAGTTAAAATTGAGCTAAAATATATTTTTCCTTGATTTCTTTCCAGATGGGGATTTGGGCCAATAGATGACTTAGATGGTATCTAACTTGCATACTGAGATTATAATGCATCATCTTTATTAACAATAGTAGTTATTTGTGAATGGCTGATAATTCCAGCTTCCTCTAAAAAATTTTTTTCTAGAGTTCCACTCAAATGACAAGAATCACTAAGGTTATGTGTAAAGCTCCCCAGGGGTACTAGAGTGTTTCTCTGGCAAACGTTGGGTAATAGTTTATTCCCCCACCCACCCTTTGAATACAGTCTGTTTATCTACTAAAAGGATCTTGCACTCCAGTCTTAATCCCCATAACTCCACAAATATGTATCAATAGCCAGATTCAGCTTTCAAGTTGGGTTCACACAACATATCAAACCTTAAACCAGTTTTTTTTTTAAAAAATTACTGATTTTAAAATAACAATAGAAAAAGAAAAAAGAAACAAACCATAAAGATAATTATGATTGAAATACATACATTATTCAAGGGGGGGAAAGCTTAACAAATGTTTTTTAAAAGTTTTAAAATACAACAAAAAAAGAAAAAAGGAAACAAAGTATAATATGTTATTATAACAGTAAACAGTTTCAACTGTGTATACAGTATACTTATCTAATGCAAATATTGTGCAAGCATATATAATATTAAGCATAATGAAATATGGGACTCATTTATACAAAATACAGTAGGTTAAAGAAAAGCATGATAGTTATATAAGTATTAGAAATAAATACAACCTTAAAACATGGTTAACAAAAATTGTTATGCTTTGCTCAAACAGATTGTACTACAGCTTAATTTCATAGATTAGTTCTTACACTATGTTGAAGCATAAAATATCCAACTCTGTTTAGGACTAATATAATATATTCTTTGAATTCAGCCATCCTTATGACTCTGCTTGGTGTTACCAATATTAATATTAACAGTGGATATGAATATGGGCAAATGTAGGATGTTTTCTGGCACAATATATGGTAAGGTAAAAGGTAAAGGTTCCCCTGCACATGTGTGCTAGCTGTTTCTGGCTCTAGGAGCAGTGCTCATCTCCGTTTCTAAGCCGAAGAGCCAGCGCTGTCCAAAGACATTCTCCGTGGTAATATGGCCGGCCTGACTCAACGCGGAAGGCACACGGAGCGCTGTTACCTTCCCACCAAAGTGGGAATATATGGTATCTGGCAACTAATAAAAAAAGAGATTATTCATTTCTAATCTAATGTTATTAATTAATAAGCTACAGCTATTTGTTCTTATATTAATAAGCTACAGCTATTTGTTCTTCTGCAACATAAAACTCTGCAAAATACAGTATGTTTGTCCAGAAACCACTACAGAAATTACCGTATGTATCGCTGAACTCTGAAATACAAACTTCAGTTCTGGGGAACCATCCGTTATCCTGACTCCCCATTTGGTGAATCCGATTTAATTCTGGAACAAGGATGATAGTCCTCCACCTTTGAGGAAGAAGTCCAAAAGGCCTGGCTAGGCAACTGAAAGTTCTTGTTGCATCTTGGGTTTAATTTAATGTTATATGCATACTGACTTGCTAAACTGTTTTAACACAGTCTGTGACTCCCCGTGGCATGCAAATTAGATCAGCATGCTACAAAATATTTACCACCATGAGCAAACATGTTCAGATGGGGGATCTGGCACATTGGTTTTATCCAACATTATGATTCGAAACTCTAATGTGTTTCAAGGAAAAGCAGATTATCTTTTCCAACAAAAGTAACAATTCAGAAATAGCTTTAGTTGCTGTTAAAATAAATTGTTGATGAGCTATAAGCAGTACTGCTGTGAAGCAGTGGCTAAAACTTAATACATTTCTTTGTTTCAGCCAAAGCTTTTTGTTCTTTTTGCTATTTTTTCCCAGCCCAGTTTTCCCCCCCCCCTCTCTCTCCTTTGTTAATTCCTTAGTCAACAGGAAGATCACTTAAATTAGCAAAAACAGATTTCTGCTTCATTAGTTCTGAAAAAGGCATCTTTGATTTATGCATATATTGTGCATAATTGCACATGCATTTTTATAAAAAGAGAAACATTGATTCAGAACAAAACCTATTGCCCATCGTCTTTGAAAAATGAAATAAAATATTACTGATAGTCAGAAAATCATCACATATTGTTTTTAAACCTATCCATCCCCATCTGAGGCAAGGGCAAGAGTCCAAAAGCAAACCTGTCAGATGCCGCACCCCCATCACAACATAAGTCACCAGCTGAATTGCTCCTGATTAGAATCAAAGGAGCAGACCTATTCAAGCACCTGGGGATTCCACACCCAAGCAGCTCTTATAGACAAATGGAAGCAGGATGGAGTGCCATTCGTAGATTTAGAATTAGGCTGAAAAAATCTGACCAACAGATGACAGACAGCAACATTTAGAGTTTTGTTACTACATTTGCTGACATCTAGTGGCGCCCCACATCACTGTAGGTTTGAGGCTGTTTCACTTGCCTACAACTCATCTCTGCCTGCTGCTCCACTTGTGCCACCCTAAGTAACTGGCTAGGTTCCTCTACTAGGAGAACGTGTCAGCCTTACCATCAGGTCTGTTTTTAAAAAAGTAATGAAGGCCTACTCATGTTCCCTGTACCTGATGCCACCCTTAAATGTACTATGCCATTGTAATTTGGATTAGATGCATTCTTTCCCATAAACTTTCTATTCTGCCCCTGCAATGAACTTTGTTGGTGCATGGCTAATCTTCCTTATAACTCAGTCCTCTGGGCACTTAGAAGGGAGTAGTTAAAATGTCCTCTGTTGCAAGACCTTGGATAGCCAATGTTAATCAGTATATTCTCCTAAGACCAATGAAACATCAATACAACATTTGGATACGTTGGAATATACTCAGGATGACAAAGCAAAGATGCAGAAGTAGGGGGGGGCATCTTTCCGAGGTCTTAGATTTCAGCAGGTAATGTGGGTGCATATTAATGGGTCTACTTATAAGTTGCACACAGGCAGCACTGCTGTTGCATCAAATCACTTGCTAATGGACAGGCAATGGCAAAGAATTTGAGGAGAAAGCTGTGCCATGCAGGTTGCCCTCATCCTCTTCAACGAGGGGATGTCTTAGGTGAGGTAGATACATTTTCCCACTGCCATTATGAATGCAGTGGCTTGTTTATTTTCTACTGTGCAGTTGTTTTACTGACCATTTATACTTGTATTGGTGGCAACCTAAAAGCTTTTAGTGAAGGTTGGCATGAAAATACTTCAAATAAATATGCATATATACTGTTTCCAAAATTTATTTATTTGTTTGTTTGTTTGTTTGTTTGTTTGTAGATGTGAGTAGATGTAGATGTGACCGGCAAGAGACGGTCCCTCAGATAACCTGACCCCAGCCATGAAGGGCTTTAAAGGTGACAACCAGCACCTCGAATTGCACCCGGAAGCAAATCGGCAGCCAATGCAGCTCCCGCAGGAGAGGTGATACATGTGCACACCGGGGTCTGCACAAAACCATGCGGGGCACTGCATTTTGCACCAACTGGAGCTTCTGGATGCTCTTCAAGGGCAGCCGCATGTAGAGCATGTTGCAATAGTCAAACGGGAAGTGACTAGGGCATGAGTGACTGTGAGTAGGGATAGTTGGTCCAGGAAAGGGAGTAACTGGCACACAACCCGCAGTTGTGCAAACGCCCTCCTGGCCACGACCGCCACATGCTCTTCGAGCAGGAATCGTGAGTCCAGGAGAACCCCCAGATTACGCACAGGGTCTGTTTGAGGTAGTATCACCTCATCCAAGACCAGAGGTGGCAATTCTCCCTGAGCCAACGAACCCCAAACCCAGAGCCACTCGGTCTTGCCAGGGTTTAGTTTCAACCCGTTGCTCCCCATCCAGCCCCTAACAGCCTCCAGGCACTGCGAAAATGTTAGAATCCAGCTCAATAACTAATATTGATTACAAGTTCCATCTATCTCTCTATGGTCAAGGGACAGATGGTTGGATGGGACACCAAACAGCTAATGTAAAATGCTTCTAAGACATGCTGCTACATTTCCACATGCAAATTAAAAAACTGATGGGAGTTATCAACTGCCTATTTGCCTCAGTTTTGCCTTTCAGAATGGCAGGGACAGTAGGGTTTCAAGAACATGTGTTTTTTAGATTCCATGTAACAAACCTAAATTCTCTTGTGTGCAAAGCACATGTTGTACTCCAGAATCACTGTCTTTCTCAAGTTACCCAATTGCTGAGCCAGGAAGTTGGAAGTTCCCAACTTAGATTTCATCTCCATATGGAGGAAACAGTGCTTACCTTTTGGGGGGTGTTTAGAATATGCTCAATGTTTTACAAAAACATTGTGTATTCTTTGAAATGCACATTTTTATAAATATCATGTTCCAAACATGATATAATGCTGCATGCTGAGAAAAGTGCAGTGCACCAATTATCCTTCAAAGCTTTATATCAATTGGACGGTTTGTTTGTTTTTGATTTTTGCTGAATTTATAGTCTCCTAAAGAGATGCCTCCTTGCTTACATTCAGTAGGACTGTATTGATGATAAAGGACAGTGATTAATTAAGAGTTCAGAACTGTAGATCTAACGCTTGTCACCGGCAGCACAGAAAAATATTTTATTTTCTGTTGTATTGTATCCTGCCTTTTCTCTGGGAGCTCAAGGCATCTTCTCTCCCTTCCTTTTATCCTCCCAACAACCACCTTGTAAAATGGTTTCTATAGAGAGAAGATGGTTGAACTAAGATCACCAAGAATGGTCAAGGGAAGGTGTGAACTTGGATCTCTCCAAAGTCAAACATCTTAACCTTTGTGCTATGCTAATTATTGAGCTGTTACTGCACAAATGGGACAATTAGGCCTCAGTTGCATTTTTTCAGTTGAATGAACCATAGTTATTATTTCCTAAGAAGCTGAGTCTGTTCTCACTGGAAACTAGACAATACCTGATGACAGCCCATGCCTGTCCCTCCCTCCCCAGCATATTTGCTATAAGAAAGTGCCTCACGACTGCTCAATCATGTTTTCCCTCTGACACAACCTATGAAATGGCTCTGGGTAGGAAGCAGCTCTCCGACTCCTTTCAATAAATCAGCAGCCAGTACTGTATGAAGGGTTAATCTTCCCTTCACATTTTAAGTACAGTTAAGAAGCTGAAACAAAAGAGTCGTTATTTTCCAATACCAGACATGTCTATAGCTTGTTCAAGAGTTTGCAGCGCTGATTAAGCACTCAACTAGGGCTGATGAGGTGTTCAATAAAATCAGCCCATTGCACTTCACAGCTTGGAAAGAAGCAAAATGAACAGAGCTTGGCTGAAGAACCTTGTTTTTCTAGTAATTGGAAACACAGTGAATCTTGCCTCTCAAAATTAGTTGTAAATGTGGATTTCCCTTGCTGAAATTGCATTGCCTGGCATATCTTTCAGGCTATCGCAGAGTGATATGTTGTTTTCTTTCCCTTAGGCTGAGTCCCCATCTTAGCTTCCACTAACGTTTCCATACCAATAGTCACACTAACTATTGGATAAAGTAGCTGTTGGTGCAAGGAGGGATTTGAAACAGATGGAAGCCTGCCCCCAGCACCACAGGGAAAAAAAGCTGTTTCGTCCTGCATGAGGGCTGAATTCATATATCATTATTTGCAATAGGATAAAATTGATCCCCATTCCAATACCAAAATTATTAGCCTACAGGCATTAATAATAATGCATAAACTATTTCATAGAGAGATACATTATTGCATACTGTAAGGCTATATTTTTAAAGTATATATAAATAGTGGTGTGGCATTCAGTTAGGACTTTACTATTTTTTATCCCAGGGCTCAATATTCTACGTGTAAAATGAAAACACATTTTGGTATTCTGCTTACCAAAATTCTACACTCAGAAAATCTTGCTTTCATTACCAGTGCCAATGGGAAGCTTATTTTGTGAGGGTAAAGCATATCAATTTCACTCCTACTAATCGTGAAAAGGACCAGTCACCATGACATCTAGAAAGGCTCTTATTTCATAACACCTTCTTCAAGCAGGGCTTTATTGTTGCTTCTTTGGATTACTCTAAAGGCAAAAAAAATCTGTGTGTGTGTGTGTGTGTGTGTGTGTGTGTGTGTGTGTGTGTGTGTGTGTACACGAACATATCAGTGTGACAGAGAGAGAATACCATGAATGTTAAGCTTCTCATTGGTGCCCAGTACAAAATTAGATGGCTTTTTGGCACTTACCCTGAATCACCAAATACACACAGCCTGCTTAAGAGTTCAAAACAAGTTCTTGGAATTTAGTGATTTCTCAGAGGAACTCTTTTAAGCCACAACAGCTCAGAAAAGCTTTCTCTGGTGGCTTGGCCATAATATAAATACTGTCTGAGCAGCAAAATGGGCAAAACAAAATGTAACAAAAAAACAGCAGAGGTGGAGCGATTTGCCAAAGGTCAAGACCAAGAGTGACATGACCAGAATGTAGATCTACAGACAACCACCATTCCAGGGGAGGTGTGGCTAAACAGAAGAAAAAGGCTAACGGGCCTCATCTCCAAAGCCTGCCACTAATAAGCGTATTGCTGGTCAGCTTTACTTCTTCATTAAAAAAAAAATTAATCAAGTTTTTTTCCTGCCACTCATTACACATGGCAAAAAAAAAAAAAAAACCACCACCTGCTTGTGGAAGGAGACTTGAATAAAGTCAACTTCTTAAACAGAACTGTCTGGATTGTTATGAAATAAAACTACCCAATTCAAATCTCTATTTCTTTGCTGCCGGCATATCTCAGGAATGTATGTCAGGGAGATGTGGGTCTCACCACTGACAGCTCCCTGAGGAGAAATACTAGCAGAAGGGAGGGTGTGTTTTTTTTAAAAAAAAGAAGAAGAAGAAGAAGAAGAAGAAGAGAAACTTTCTATGGATCTAAATTAGGGAGCTTGAAGATTCAGTTGCACTGAATGATGTGGAATTTCACTCTTTTATCCATAATATGAATCATGGCATATGAGAGAGAACCCAGAGTCCTCTTGTACCCATGTGTGCAATTAAAAAAAAAAAGGCATTATGGTGGGCTAGGGTGTTGCAGTGCAAGCCCTGCCTCTTTTGTAAGTGGGCCCACCATCTTGCTTTTGCAATACCACTGCAGATATTGCTGCTTGTACTCCCTCTTTTTTCCCCCTCCATTGGAGAAACTCGTTTTAACTCTAAAACTGCAGATTCTGAGAGGCAGAAGTAATGACATGGGGGGGCATTCAAAGGGGGGGGAGAGAATAGCACATAAATAAAAAACACTTACTAGGTTCTACTTAACAAGCCAGTTTGATGATGTTTCAACACAGCTGGAAGATAAAGGGAGCCCAGAGTTGATTTCGGATAACAGACGGTGGCATTCAACTGGTAGCTTTTAGGCAACGCTTTCCTGCTCAGCAATGGAACATCAATCCACAGCTCTCCTGCTGCAGTTCCATTAATGACATTTTTTCACCTTTAGGAGCAGCATGATGTACAAAAAAGCACATTTCCAGAAAGCATATCCTGGCCTCTTGGGGTCATCTTGTTTTCTATTTAGAAAAGGGAGGGCAGGCAGAGACACGATTTAAAATTTAGCTCAACACAAAACCTCCCAGTGAAAAAGATTTCTTGGAAAATAACTTAATCCAAATCCATTGTCACTGGAGATGTGGCAGTTCCAATTTGCTTGGCGTTGGAGCTGAAGACTGTTAGAAATTGCCTGCTTTCAAGCAGTCTGTTTGGTGAGGAAGGGGGCTGCTGTAAGCTAGCTCTGAGAGCCCTGCAAGGTGGGATAGTAGAACATAGAATAAGAATTGGAAGGGACCTTGAAGGTCTTCTAGTCCAACCCCCTGCTCAAGCAGAAGACCCTATACCACTTCAGACAAGTGGCTGTCCAGTCTCTTCTTAAAAGCCTCCAGAGATGGGGCACCCACAACTTCTGAAGGCAAGCTGTTCCACTGGTTAATTGTTCTGTTAGGAAATTTTTCCTTAGTTCTAGGTTGCTTCTCTCCTTGTTTACTGTAGTTTCCATCCATTGTTTCTTGTCTTGCTTACTGGTGCTTTGGAAAGTAGGTTGACCCCCCTCATCTTTGTGGCTGCTCCTCAAATATTAGAACACTACTATCATGTCACTCCTGATCCTTCTTTTCACTAGACTACATATATTCAATTCCTGCAACCGCTCTTCATAAGTTTTAGCCTTCAGCCCCCTAATCATTCCTGTTGCTCTTCTCTGCACTCTAGTAAAGTCATCCAGGCAAGACTGCTTAGGCCCCGAAAAAGAGAGCATCCCATTCATCACTTTCCTAAGACTTATTGCTGTCTGAGACAAACTAGCAAAGATACACATGTCCCAAGAAACCTGTGGAGTGTTTGGTCAGCTTGAATTATTATTTATCTATTAATTGTATATGCTACGCATCTAGCTGTGAAGCCATCCTTTCTTGTCACCTCAGAACTGCTGTATGAGGTTCCTGTTCTCATTCTGCCAAATTGTAGGGCAGGCCTTGCTTTTCTCATCTAATGGCTGTGTTGGATTAGAATTCCACTCAGAGGATGCCACATGCAGCAACAGAACACACACAATTTGTTCCGTGTGAGAACATCCATTCCTTTGGATGGAGATATTTTTGAATTGCAGGAAGTAGATTCAGAAATGAAGCCAATGTATTTTTAAAAATGAAAAATAGTAATAGTAACATGCAATCAGGTACAGCAACAGTTTCCCAATAACTTGCTTCAGGGTTGGGCAATCCTTTGGTGCTACAGATACTTATTTTCATTACCAATTGAGTAGTCAAACTGCTGTGTATAGATAGTCCTCGACTTACAACAGTTCATTTAGTGACCATTCAAAGTTACAACGGCTCTGAAAAAAAGTGACTTATGACTGTTTTTCACACTTATGACTGTTGCAGCATCCCCGTGGCCACATGATCAAAAATCAGATGCTTGGCAACTGGTTCGTATTTACGACGGTTGCAGTGTCCTGGGGTCATGTGATCAGCTTTTGTGACCTGATAAGCAAAATCAATGGGGAATCCAGATTCACTTAACCACCATGTTACTAACTTAATAAATGCAATGATTCACTTAACAACTGTGACAAGAAAAGACGTAAAATGGGGCAAACTCACTTAACAAATGTTTCACTTAGCAACATAAATTTTGGGCTCAATTGTGGTCGTAACTCAAGGACTACCTGTATTCCATGCTGCATGCATTTATGTAATAAATAATAATGCTTGTGCTTTAGTGAATGCAGGCATTCCATGTTCTTCAAGATAATGTTCATGAAGGTATTCCATGTTCTTCAGGTTGATAACAATAGTTAGCAATGGCAATAAGGCTTCCGTTTGTGACCAGTGAGTAATAAATCCTTCTCCAGGAGCTCCCTCCCAGACTAGATTCCTTGTGAAAGTATCAATATTTCCTTCTCCTCCAAAAAGGTAGAATGCAGCATTCATCTTGGCATTTTGGTGAATAGCTAAGAAAACTGCCATTAGCCTTCAGATCCCACTGAACCAGAGTACCCTATGCATTATCTGCTCCCTGAAATTAGTGCTATGATCAACTTTGCTTCCACAATCCAAAATGTCCCCCGCATTAAACTTCCTTTTCTAATATTGGCCTCAATAAAGGAGAATATTTGTAACTCAGGATTGAAATGAGGGGTCCTTGGCACTCTCTGAGCTTGCTTCTTTTCTTGCAGACATTTCATTACCCTAATTAGGTAACATCATCATCTTCATGGCCTCTTTCTATAACCTTTTCTAAAATTAAGCCTGAGTAGTTTGTGCAAGTTTCAAGTTTGTGCAAGAGCAAGTTTCAGTCTTCTTCAGCTAGAGAAACATTTCAAGAATATATAGGGCTTATTCACACTGCCTTGTTGCTCCATCACCAATAGACCAGTATCCATTTTTCAAGGGCAGATACAGACAACATTGTCCTATATTTCTCCCCCACTCACCATCAAAGTGACCTTTCTTTTTCCCCATACTTCTTTTAAAAAGGCCCATGACCCACTCTTTTAAATTTGTTTTCCTAGTCACCCAAAATAGAAGAATTTCACCCTCAGTTTGCCAACTAGTCCAGAAGTTCTTTGGACTATTCAGAAAAAGGAACTTTGCACCTTAGAGGAGGGGGGGGGAATGAAACAAAGCACTGTTGTGCAAGGGATCATGGAATGAATGAAAAATAATAGTAAAGGAACTTTAAAAGACTAAAAAAGGAGTAGAATAAGGCTTTTTTTTCCAAGCTACTTAGTGCATAAATGCATATACATTCTGATGCTTTATATGTACATAGTTAAAACATCACAATGCATGCACATGCAGGTATAGTGAGCACCTTTAAAAAATAAATTTAATGTGCTAAATAGACTTGCACACACTTGCACAAATATATATGATCGAAATAACTGCCTACAGAAAGAAAAATTACTGGCAATTGCTTTCCTAAAACAGCAGCAGGAATTGTTCAGTGGAAGGATGTTAGTCGTACACATTCCAGACCAAACACCTTGCAAGCTATTGCCAAAGTTTCTTAGTTCAGAGAGGATTTTTAAAAGCCATTTTAGTGTCAAGCTGGCATGAGCACAGGACATGAGCAGCTTACATGGTAAGTGCAGAAAGGCCTTAGTCAGCATGCACCCAAGAGGCCTGTTTTGAATGAGCACATAAATCCACACCTATAAGAGATTACAGGGATTAGGAGTATAACTTTCAGGTGATGATACATGATTAAAAGGAGAGTTTCAACTCTTGAATTTCTAAGTCTCTGAAGACTTCCCTCTTTTCTAACTCGGCCTCTCTGTATTATTATTATTATTTATTTCAATATTAAGATAGAATGATAGAGCAAATGGTGTCTAGGAACCAAAAATAATAGCATGGGTGGTTATAACTTCTCAGTTTCTCATTACTTCTAAATTTTATTATTGTAGGTTATGCTAGGTCACACTGTTCTGACTTATGTTTACAACAATAAACTCATTTACTTACCTAGTTTTCCTTAATAGACATTGGAAGAAAAAGGTACTTTTCTCTGGATTTGGAATGCAACAATTGAGATTGCTTTCACTTTTCACTCAGCTCAACCCAAACACCATGTTGGAAAGTGTCCCGAGAGGTGAAACTTGGATTTGGATCAGAGGTGGGTTCCTCCCGGTTCGGACCGGTTCACCTGAACCGGTAGCGACCCACTGGTGACATCACAATGACATCACGGAGCCAGTTCAGTTGGTGCCGGTCTGTGGACACCGCCATCTTTTTTTTTTTATTTTTTTTGAAATTTTTTTAAATATTTTGATTTTTTTCCAGGTTTTTTTTTTCTGCGCATGCGCAGAAGCCAAGTTTCCAGCACTGTGCATGCGTTGCCATCTTGTTTTTGGCTTTTTGGGGGATGGAATTTTTTTGAGTTTTTTGCACTGCGCATGCACACACACGCTTTGCACGCACGCGCCCATGAGGCGTGGCCATGTGGTGCGGGAGGAAGCGAACCGGCAGCGAGGTAAGTTAGAACCCACCCCTGATTTGGATGCTGAGTACCCAGAAGGAAGACAAGACATTGATGGCTTCTTAGGAGGCCTTCTATTTTTTAAACTGGTGTTGGATTAAACAACTCTTCAAACAAGGGACATCTTCCATTGGAGAATCCACTGACAGCCCTTCACAGAGAGGATTGTCTTCTGTACCGCACCCAACTGTAATTGTGAAAATGGAGCTATTCAGCATCAACAGAAGATCCTTTCAATTGCAATTTTGGTTTTCTGAAAATCACCACCACTTGCAAAGTTCACAATAACCTGACACACGGGGAAAAAAAGCAAGGAAAGTTTCTCCCATTTGTATTGGAAACCTTCAGCTGTTTACTTTTTGATAGCAGCCTCCTCTTTTTTCTTTCCCCTCAAAGCAGAATCAAAGCAAAACATGGCAATCCTTTTCAGATGGTGAAGAAAAGCCACTAAAAGAAAAATACCCATGGGCTGCAGTGCCTTTGATTGTGTCACAGCGGCTGGCAGCATTTAGTTGTCTTTGTCTGACCTTGAAAAGCTAAGCTTGGTTAGACCTGATTATTACTTGGATAGAAGGAAAGCCCAGAACTAGCAGGGAGTTGGGAAAAAACATATTTGAAGAAAGCATTTCAACATTATTGCAAAAATAACCTCAACAGCAGCATGGATAAATCCCTGTACAACCAGAAAAGGAGCACATCTCTGCTTCCAGAATATGGAATTTGAAGAGTAGTGAGGTTTATATTCTCACTTGTATTAAATTCTGTTAACTTTCTAATAAAAACATGCACAGAATTCCTATTTTCATATTATGATGGTTGCTGGGAAAAGGGCCTAGCTTACATCTTTGTTGACTACTATATAAGAATGCTATATCATATGAGGCCTGTAGAGGTCACAAAAGGGAAGTGGAAGATGGTAAAGGTAGCATTTATAGATTTCAGTGGGGATCAGCAAGGAAAAGCCTATTAGCTCAAGGGTCTCCAACCTTGGCAACTTTAAGCCTGGAGGACTTCAACTCCCAGCTTTGCTGGCTGGGGAATTCTGGGAGTCGAAGTCCTCCAGGCTTAAAGTTACCAAGGTTGGAGACCCCTGTAAAGTAGCTGTAGAACCAAATTGCTAACTTAAATGAAATGGGTTCTGAAACAAATCCTGTATTTCTAGGAACAGAATCTTGGTAGTAGGTTAAAAGCTTCAGCATTCAGTTTTCCAACTGGCCAACTAAATGCCTCTGGGAAACCCACCAAGCAACCACTTATTTCTGTTCTTTGTCTCCCAACATCTCTCTTTGGCACAGGCAAGCTATTCTGATCTTAGATTTAGCAGACAGCTGTATATTCAGGTTTTTTTTAAAACCCATATACTGTATCTGATTTCTAAGGTTGAAATGATTTATTCTCAAACCTGAAGAGCAGAGTCCTCCTAATATGCTAAAACAGCTCAGCATCTTGCTCATGGGGCAGTTTACAAATCCATTGCAAATAAGTAAGTACAACAAGGACAGATTATATTTACATGTGGCAGTCAAGGAACATGTGCCAGGTGAGAAGCGAACTCTAAATTTATCAACACTGCTGAAGAAATTTGAAAACTCAGTTCATCTATTCACATATTTTGCTGTATTTCATTTTATTGCTTTTTAATTTTTATTTATTTTTATTGTTATTTGTGCTGATTTATACCTCAGTGGGGAACAAACTACACAGGATGATTGATAACCTATATGAAAGATGGCAGAATTGCAGTGTTGTTAAGTCTTTGGGTATCTAAAATGTCTCATTAAAATTTAGATAAAAATAGTGCCTGTTTATTTTCATGCCCATATTTATGCTACGCTATGCAGAGCTGAGCAGTAAAATTGGGCCATTAAACTTGGGAGCCTTTTTTGTGCATGTAATTCAGATTTCAGTGGAATCTCTGTGTTGTGCTTAGGCTGATATGAAGATCTGGCTCATTAAGAAAATCAAGGTTAGCATGAAATTAATAAGGAATGGACTATGCAAGAACTCCGGTGAGAGCACTATGAAAATAAACATTCCCAGGCTGGATTACAAATCACACACATTATATTAACAATCCTGATCACTGGGTGGTTTGCATAACCTTAAAATATATGAGTTTCTTGTTTACTGCATTTTAAATAAATATACAATACTACTCAGCAATACCCAACAGAGAGGAAAAATGGGTGAGTTTATAGCAAATGGAAAAAGCTGTAATAAGGAAAAGCAACAGGCAGCCTGATTTATAGACCAGCAACAGAATCCTTCGATGTTTGCACTGGAATAGGTTTAAGTCTGGCATAACCCAGAAGGCATATAGGTAGAGTACTTTTGCAGAAGTACATCATACAATATGACTTATTTAATATTTTGCTAAAATGCATGCTGACATGTTTCACTCCATCAACTATTGACATTAGTGAGGCATCAATGGAACAATTGTAACATAATCACTATTGCCACATCTCTCGCTCTTCACTCTCTGAAACACACATTTATAGACCCCAACATTTCTGTGATTGTGATACTTGGAAAGAGACAATCTTTCCATTATGATCCGAAAGGGGGATTTTAGCCACTGAAGATATGAGATTACAAGGAACTGATTAGTTGGGCTACTCCTTTCACTGTCTGTTAACTTAGAGTACCATCTAGTGGACTGCATTTAAAAAAACAAACAAACCGGCATAGATATTAGTCTATTGAAACAGCATTTAAGGATTATTCTAAAAATCAATGGTTTAATTGTATATTTTTTAGGACAAACAATTGCAATCTTTAAAATGAATATATAGCCCCTGAATGCAACAATTAGATGATTATAACACCTCGTGAAATACTCTTATTACAGAGTGTCTCATTGTCAAATATATGTTTGAATTTTGGCAACCTCAGATTCACTGTTGAATATTATGTAAATTTAGACAACCCATGACGCATTGGGTCATCATTTCAGAAAAATCTAGTAATAATCATTTTCACCACTTGTCTTCCCTCCTGCCACCAATCTCACTTCCTCACTCAAACAGCAAAGAGGAAAACAATGAGAAATCTCTCCGTACTTATAACCTATACATATTTCCTAGCTGCCACTGGAATACATTACCAGAATGGAACTATCTATCATTAACTTTTTGTCCAGTCTTAGGAAGGCAGAATTTGACATGAACCTCTGGGAGCAAAGCATTCTGGAACTGCTTTCAGACTGGCATGGGTTTTCATGTTGTAAAGTCTTGTGCTATGCATATGGCCCCAGAAGACTTTATTTCTTCTCCACATCTCATAAGAGAAAATGTTGTTTGTATATGACTAGTTCTTTTAGTATATGCATGTGCACCCTCAACTTAATGTTAAAGCCATGGAGATTTCTTGGCAATAATTTGAAAGTGGGTTGCCTTTGCCTCCTTCTTAGGGCTAAAAGAGAGTGTCTGGCACAAGATCACCCAGTTGGCTTTGTGACTTAGTAGAACTAGAACTCTCTATCTCCCAGTTTCTAGCATGGTGCCTTAACCACTACACCAAACTAGCTCTCTTTGACTGGTTTCTATTACTCATCTATTACCACAAATAAGAAAGGGCAAACTCTACTAGGCTGCAAGAGAGGAATGAGGGAAAGAAGGAAATATGGTGCACCATGAATCCTCCTGAATGACCAACTCCATCAGGTTTCCTCTCTTTCTGTGGTCCTCCAACAGTGCATTTCTATCAGGTATCCTAGAGGAAAAGTAGAGGAACCTTGTAATAAGAACATGGTGTAGTGGTTAAGGCATTGGAGTGAGAGTGTGAGATCCACATTCTAGTCCTTTCTTAGACGCGGAAGCAGTTGAGTGATTTGGGGCCAGTTGTTCTCTCCCCATCCTAGACTGAGAAGTCAGAAAAAGACTCCTGATAAACCACTTTCTCAATGTTGTCAAGAAAACTGCATAATAGCAATATTCCTGTTTTCTTTTCCCCAAGTTATTTCTTCCTTCCCCTGAGTCATGTCTATTTAGATTGTAAGCTTGAGGGCAGAGACTGTCTCTCTTTTATTGATCTTCCAGCTACACTAGGCAGCTTTTCCTGATGAAATGTTGGATATAAATGTAATAAATGAATACATAAATAATTAACCTTCTCCCAGTGTTTGATTGTTAAATATTTTTTTATTTGTCCTCCCACTACCAAACCACGCAAAGCTTTGTTAACTAACTAGAAGGCTCTTTTTCTCCAACATGTATTAACTCCTTGCTTTCTGGATATTTCTGTATATCGTGCCTGTGTTAAATTAGCAGATTCGGTGAGATAATTATGGGGGGAGTATGTATGAATTGCAGAAATTTAGCATTCATATGTTTTTTTTAAACTGAAGATCCTTTATATTTTCAGATGTAAAAATCAATAAAGGGTGGAAAGAAAAAACAGCAACCTGCAAAAGGAAAAGATTATTTAAGATTGGTAATCTGATGAAAAAAGAAAGTTTTGAGAGCTACTGACTTCCTTTGAGGATTTATTCAACAACAACAAAAAGAAATGGCATTGATTAAAAATGGCAAATGTTTGCCAACACAGCAGATGAATTGAGAGCCTTTCTGCAGATTGAAAACATCAGATGAAAGGGGATGTACGGAAATATCAGTGATTTTCCCTTCAGCTGGATCAGTCTGCAGACATAAGAGGCATCTTCATCACTCGAAGTTATTGTGCAAATAGGATTTAATGTTCTTTCTATAAAAATAATTCCTGAAAATTGTTACTTCTGAAAGGAAGAACAAGATGTATTTTGAACTTTCCAAACCTCTGTTATAGAAATCGCCGCGTCTAATTTAAACTTCTATCCTCCACCATCCCTGATGTCAGTGCTGCAACAATAAGTTAATTGCCAAGAAGATTATTCTCCCAAAGTTCATACCTATGCTGTATCATTTGGCAAGGAGCATTCTGTGTCAAAGTACTCCATTTGAAACATATCTATCTGGGCTGCCCCCTTGCAGGCTCTGCGAGAGGGTGTTGATTGAGAACACCCTCTCATACTCATTTCATACTCTCACTTGAGATAGCAGAGGAAAGGAAAGATTCTGGACAGTTTTATAGGCTTAACTTATAGACGTTTTAAAGAATTCTAAAGTTCAACTTATTGACTTGCTGGAATACTTTTTTCTTTGTACTGTAATGCAGAACTAAACAATCTGAGTCTTGAGCTCCAGGGAGATAAGAACATTTCTGAGATTATTACTTTCCTCAAAGCTTTCCTGATCGTGTAGAAATCGCTCTTGCATTAGAAATTACTTGTCCACTTCTCTTCATTGAAAAAATGGTTGACTCAAGTTATTTCAACCACACACAATTTAGGAGTTACCTAAAAAACTTGAGGAAATATCCCAGGTCTGATTTTATGCATTCACTATCACTAAACAACCAGCTGTCCTACTGTGAATCCCTTCACTGAAACCAGAAGCTTCACTGGAGAGGTTTACTTGAGCTAGAAGACCTTGTACCTTCAAGGGAACCTGACTGTAAAAATAGAATTTTTGGTTCATTCTCAAAAAAAATTCCTTGGTTGAAAGAGATAGATATAAAATCTCAATTTTAGCCTTTTCTCTATGCAACTCACTATTGTGATCTATTACTTTTATTAAAACAAAATCCAGAACCCAAGTAATGGATGTGCATTTCCTATACTCAGACAGGCAGTTTAATTAAATCATTTTGTTTGTAACATAGTTTGGTATTTGTGTAAAACCTGGGTCTGGGAAAAAAAATGTGAATTGTTCCTTATTTTCTCCTGAAACCATCTACTCTAAAGCACTCAAGGGCACACCCTTTTTCTCAGGTTCCAGCCATAAGTTATCAGCATACACAGAAAGTTTATTTTTTATATTTTTATTTATTTATTTATTTATTTATTCATTCATTCATTCATTTTCATTCATTTATTTATTTATCCCTCTCTGTGAGTGGTATACATGGTTAAAAATACAAAACAATATAACAAAACCAAAAACTAACAAGAGTCATTAAAAAATTAAACAATAAAAATTATTGAAACCATTAAGAATAACATCATGTGGGGGAGAGTACGATCAGTCTCAATAGCAATACAGCTATTTTACAACCTCCATGCCATCACTACCAGATCCCAAGGCCAAATGACCAAGCCATGTTTTCAGGCCCTTCTGGAAGGTCATCAAGATCGGGGCCAATCTGACTTCAGGGGGAGTGATGTTCCAAAAGGCAGGTGCCACAGCAGAAAGCATGCTCCTCCTGGGTCCATTAATTCCTTTGTGGATGAGATTCACAACATGCCCATCCTACTGGATGGGTACATGTGATTGGGAAGAGATGGTCCCTCAAATAGCCTTGCCCCATGCCATGTAGGCTTTATAGGTCATTACCAGCACCTTGAACATCACTTCTGGGCCTTCATATTTCTGCAGGATCCAACCTGGGTCAGTCACTGGGACCAGAGATTTTGTCTTCTAAGCTTTCGGACTAATGCTGGATCCCATATTTAGGGAACTTCTCTCTAGCAGTGTGTGTCTTCATATTTCTATACGTATTCTACTCCTATGGGTAGAATATGTGAAAGGATGAAGTAAATATTCTAAAGAGGGAACACAAAATAATTATTGCATGGTGTGATACTCCAATATCTCTGCCCATGTGTACAACATCTATTCCCATTATCTTTGTTTCAATCAAAGCAACTTTTGTTTAATCTTTTTTATTCTGCTAGTGCCATCCTTATTCGTGTAGCCACCAATACTGTATATGGTCTAGTGCAGTGATGGCGAACCTTTTTTGGTTCACGTGCCAAAGGGGGGGCGCGGGGGGCCACACGCATGTGCCCACACCCATAATTCCATGCGGCCCCCCGTGCATGCGCGCGTGACACCCCTCCCCCTTGCTCCTGGCACGCGATGGCACGCCCGTTTTTCTCACTCACCAGGCTTCAGAGCCTTTGTAGGAGCCTGGGGAAGGCGAAAACGGCCTTCCCCCCCCCCCTCGGAGGCCCTCCGGAGGCCAGAAATGGCCCGTTTCAAGTTGGGAGAGCAAAAAAATGGGACTTCCGGTCCAACCGGAAGTTGGCAAACGGAACGTTTCCAGCCTCCGGAGGGTCTCCGGGGGGGTAAGGAAGGCCGTTTTCGCCCTCCCCAGGCTCCTAGAAAGGCTCTGGAGCTTGGGGAGAGCAAAAAATGGGCCTTCCCCACCCCCTCTGGAGGCTGGAAACAGCCTGTTTCCCGACTCCCAATGGGCACAGAAGGCCCGAAAATCAGCTGGCCGGCGCGCGCATGCGCGCACAGGACCTGAGCTCACGTGCCCACCGATATGGCTCCATGTGCCACTTGTGGCATGCGTGCCATAGGTTCGCCATCACGGGTCTAGTAGCAAAAATACTTTTTTTTAATCTTTTTCTTGAGGAAAAAAATTGGCATTTTAAAAAAGTTCAATACTCTTTTCCTCTATTTTCTTTTCCTTTTTTTTCTATAGTGGATGGGAAGGCAGAAGACAAGGTGGCTTAGGATTTTTACAAATATTGATTTTAGGTGTCTTCATAAAAAGCACTGGGAATTTAATGCTAAAGTGGTTTGCCAGTGAGTAAAACTCCACAAATCATTTAATGCCTGTTATTCATAAGATTATATAACTATTTTTATTACTTTAGTAGACTTAAGGAGGACTACTTTGGTATAGTGGTGAAGAAGTGGCTAGAAACTAGGAGACTGTGAGTTCTAGCCCCAGGAAGTCAGCAGGGTGACCTTGGACCAGTCACTTTCTCTTAGCTCTAGGAAGGAAGAATGGCAAACTAATTCTGAAAAACCTTGCTAAGAAAACTGCAGGTACTTGTCCAGGCAATCCCCAGGAGTCAACACTGACTTGAAGACACAAAACAAAAAAACGAAATACTGAACTGACAGAACTGGATTTACACAGGCATCTCTCCATGGTGAAGCCAGCCCTTGCTGTAACAATAGGAAAAGCAATCAGCAAAGGGCTGCATTGTCCTGATACTCTTGGTGCTCCCCTATTCTATTTCTCACTAACAGCATTTTGGAGTACGGAAAAGAGCAGGATAAGGGTGCTTAAATCATGGCTTGGGGCCAAGACAAGGCCAGTGTCATGGAGACTTCATTTAGTAAAACAAAAATGGAGCATAAATGGATTTCCCCACACACACACACTTCTCTTCAATCATGTCTGATTCTCAGAGACTGCCTGGACAAGTCCCTGCAGTTTTCTTGGCAAGGTTTTTCAGAAGTGGTTTGCCCTTGACTGCTTCCCAGTGCTGAGAGAGAGAGTGACTCGCCCAAGATCACCTAGCCGGCTTTGTGTTAAAGGCCAAAGCAGAACTCGTGATCTTCCAGTTTCTATGGTGCCTTAAGCACTACACCAAATTGTCTCTCAAATAAATGAAGTTCATTAAAAATAAATAAAAAATGGTTCCCGAGCTATTCAGTGACAGTATCAATAGCTTATCAAGGCTTATCAAGTTTAGGCATTTATCTAAATATGGGAGACTTCTAACTGGATTGACAAACAGAGCTTAATGTCCTGTATGTGTCCCCTAGATTTGTTATCTTGCCCTTGTTGAAGCATAGGCTCCAAGGTAGCAAGGACCCCCTCCTCTGGGAGTGAAAGCACATAGGGAGAAGGCTGGCCCCCATCCTAAGGTTAGGCTTTGAGAGATTAAAAGGAGTATGAATATATTGCAGCTGTTCTTCTCCATCTGAATTGCATCTCAGTCCCAAGGTGCTAGTTTCAGCCTATAAAGGTTTGCACAAATTGGGAATTTAGTACATAAAAGATTGTCACCTCATATATAGATCTCCTTGAACTCTGAGATCAATAGAGACTTGGATTTTTTTAATTGCTCTTCCTTGAAAAAGCTCAGAAGTTGTGTTTTAATATTTGCAGCATTTTAATTCAGTTAGGATCTTTGAAGTGGAGATATTTTAGACTCCCAATGATCTGGGAGCCATATTTTTAGTTTTAGGTTCCTGTTCTTGCCCTTTTTTATTGGTTGATATGATTACAGTGGTTAATGCTAATGCTTGCTTAATTGTATTCTTTATATTTTCATTATTTGTCTATTAGGCATGCCAATGTAACAGACAATAATACCGTAGTTGAGTGTTACTTTGTGCTTATTTTCCTTCAGTAACAGAGTAAATATTAATAGAAATGTTAATGTTTTTCATAAGGAGCAATCAAATAGCACAAAGAATAGTCACAGGACAACAGAAGGTAGAAGGTGAAGAGATTATATATGACCATGTGTTCATAGGGCACTTCTGAACCAACTCTTCCAGTACTTGTAACTCATAAAAAAGATAATGAGGCTTCTAATGGCTGACCTATTTGCTCATACCAATGAGACTTGAATATAAGATCTAATAACATCCTAAAGAGTTCTTCAAAATTATACCAGGATTGCTAACAACGACTGAATATATCTAATGAGTTCAATAATTTACCATTTGATGATGTGTATGTAGATAACTTGATTACAGGTTTCACTGCAAATCCTGACACTGATTACTAATTAGAGAGTTCACAGATAGAAGCCATAGTAGAAGAACTCTTGTCTTTTTCTTAATTCGTGGATGCAATTAATATAATTATCTATGGAGCATGGGGCTAGAGCCTATATTACTCTCTACACTGATGATGCAGGGCAAACAATGCCCTTGTACAAGAGAACTGATTCAGAGGGGCAAATGGCAGATGAACCGACTTTTTACAGAGTTGTCTTTCTCCTCCAGTTTCAGCTTTCCTCAACCTGGTGTCCTCCAGATGTTTTAAACTTCATTGGCCAGAATTCCAGGAATTGTCATCCAACTCATCTGGAAGGAACTGGGGGTGGGTGGGAGGTGGGGAACTGTCCTGTATTGGGATTGACCAATGGCAGCAAGGCCTTGTGCAAAGTAAGATCTTCTGCACTACTACTACTTAACCTGTGTGTTTCCTGGGGGCTGGATCTGGATTGATTGTATACATGCATAGCCTGTGGCAATGATTCATGATTTTTTTGTAGAGTGCTCAGGTACTACAGGCCCCATATTCCCATGAAACTGACTTGACTGCAAACATTCCGGCATCAAATCTACGCTAGGTATTAGAAACCAAGCTTGAAAAGCTTTCCATCACTGCGTTAGTGTTAACACAGTGTGGCCGCTAAGAGACAGGATGGTGACTCTCTGCTTACAAGCCTTTTCTTTTCTGTACCACTCCCGTAATCAACTTCATGCTGCTTGCCACAGAAGAATTTATGGAGAATTATTCTGATAATGCAGCTGGAGAGAACAGCAGCTGCTAACATAAATTATCTTCTCTGTGTGTTATTCTAACAGTGAGAACAGTCTTAGTCATACTTTGTTTTCTACAGTTAAGATTTAGTATACCAAATACATTTAAAAATATACCAAAGCAGATGCTTTTTTATACTTTTGTTTTCAGAGTTATTTCTCTGATCATCTCTGGAAGAATGCTTCAAATTCTGACCACTAATACAGTCTAAGAAATTATTCTAGAGTTCTGTAAGTTTCTGTGCTTTACTATAATGGTAGTATACCAAATTCATTTTCTTTTTCATTTATGAATGTGTTCAGGTTGGTCAAAGTCATGTCAAGTTCTCCTTGATCTAATACAGTACTGCATTCCACAATATAATCAATTGCCCATCTTTTTAAAGGAAGGAAAAAAGATCAGAATGATATAATCTTACTTTGCTTTATTGCAAGTGAATGATACAATCATCTGACATATACACTGAGAAGATAAAAACACTGCTGATGGGAAAAGCTTTTTTTTTTTAGAACACAGATAAATGGTTAGTTATCTGCTATAGAGAAGTGCAACTAGGAGGAGTATCACCAAATTCTAGGAAACAGTGTTAAATTCATAAAAAAAAATTGCCCTAGTCATGCTTAATAATTGCCATAGCTGCAATGAAAATTTCCCTACGTTGATAAACATGACAACATTTAAATGATATGGTAGTTTGATTAATGAGGACCTCATGGGATGTTGATTCTGGATCCCAAAACCTCTTAAAGCCATGTTAAAGCAATTAAAAGCAAGCAAACAAAAATGTATAGAGTTGATAGCAAATATGCTGTGTTAGCTGCCAATACAGAAGGAATCCATATAAAGGTAAACAAAAACTAAAATATTTCCTCTAGTTCTCTGCTGACTAGATCATGGCTTGCCAGCCAAAGTAACTTTACAGAAGACTTGTTAGGGCAGTCCCTAATGATCTAGAGCAGGAGTCCCCAAACTTGGCAACTTTAAGACTTGTGGACTTCAACTCCCAGAATTCTCCAGCCAGCAAAGGGAGTTGAAGTCCACAAGTCTTAAAGTTGCCAAGTTTGAAGACCTCTGATCTAGAGTGACCTTGCATTTCACACTGGGCCATATAATGTAAGTATTTTATTTCTACTCTGCAGCTATTTATTATGCTCTCTATTATGCCTGGTATTTAGTTAACTTTGGTCAAGATGTTAGATGTCAGATGTTATATATTTGAATATTGTGATTGATATAGCTTGTCTGACATAATGTTTGTCAGTTTACTGCTTATCCTGTCTACTCTAACATAAATCAGGCAGACATAACTGTCCCATCACTCCCTAAACATTTCTTAGCCCAGTAGTAGACTAGCAGGTTTAGGTATAATTGAGACCTATTCAGAAAAGAATTGTAAAAACATGCATAACAAGCAATGTGGAATGATTGGCCCATAAATACTCTAAAATTATCAAGAAGCATCCCCAGTGAGCATAGGCAAATTACCTCTGGGTAAACTTGATATTATGAACTGTGGCCAGGTATATGAAATATTACCACCACCACCACTCAAAAAACCCCCACATCCAGATCTGACACATCCTAGAGAATCCTAGAGAATTTAAAATCCAAAATAAGCATAAGAAACTGGTGATTGAAATAGGGTTGTTTGGGAAGAATGTGCAATTGTGTTATGTATCTATTAACTGAAATGTAGGGAGGCAACTTTATTGTTTAAAAGGTTTCTTGGAAGGAAATAAAGTAGACAGAGGAATGATCATATCAACGTACTCTCATAGGCAGTTCCAGGTGTAGAGAGGTGCAGAGGAAAGGCGGTGGAATAATTTCAGGAAACAGAAGACCTTTAAGAAGATGAGGCAATGTCTGAGCAAAAATCACAAGAAGGGAAATTGCAACATTAAGTAAAATAGCATTATGGAGGATGCTAAAAATAAGAGTGAAAATCTTGCATCTGATCAAAGAATTAAAAGAAAACCTAAGATTTAGGGCAGTGGTGAAATCCAAATTTTTTACTACCAGTTCTGTGGGTGTGGCTTGGTGGGTGTGGCTTGGTGGGCATGGCAGGGAAAGGATACCGCAAAATCTCCATTCCCACCCCACACCAGGGGAAGGATATTGCAAAATCTCCATTCCCACCCCACTCTGGGGCCAGCCAGAGGTGGTATTTGCCGGTTCTCCAAACTACTCAAAATTTCCGCTACCGGTTCGAACTACTCAAAATGTCCACTACCGGTTCTCCAGAACCTGTCAGAACCTGCTGGATTTCACCTCTGATTTAGGGGAAGCATGACATGGTCAGAGTAATGACATTTCCATAGAATTGTACTGCACAAGCTTTTTAATAGGCACAAACGTGGTTCAGCTGAAAAGTCTTGTAAATGTCTGCAACTGAAGTATTTGATTATTTGTCATCAAATCATAGTTGATTCTTAGTGACCATATAGTTTTTCTCTGTGATGATCTGTCTCTTACTTCTAATGATGCATCCATTGCTATTATAACTGAGTCCATCCACCTTGCTGCTTATGGTCCTTTTCTTCGCTTTCTTTCCATTTTTTCCAGTAGTAGAGCCTTCTCCAAAGAGCTAGGCCTTTGCATAACTAAAATTAGTGCTGCAAAATTTTACCCTTTCTTTCATTTCACCTCTATAGTGGATTTTTAATATTACTGGGAAATTGTACCTTCCACCAAAAACACTGACACTGAAATCGCTACAACTTTCCAACCTCCCCCATTTTGCCAGGAAAAATTAAAAAAAGCAGAGGAAGCTAAGGCTGTCTTAGTAAAAGATAAAAAGATAAGGGCATACATAGAACTTATGCCAGCTTAGCATTCAGTCAAGACCTCTAGCACCTATTACTATGGGGAAATGCATTTTAAACTTTCTTGTGACTTTGTGGTATAGTCCTAGCTTTCAAAAACAATGAAAGCAGGGGGATGAAAAACTCAAATAACACTTAGATTTCCTTCAGCCCATCAGGTTTGCTTAGAGCAAAAGCACTACTAAAATGAATATGGTCATTTTACCATAACTAATTTGAATCCCATTATGGGTTGAATCCCATAAACCTCTGGCTTTAACACCATATAAGTGTCTCTCTGATAATTACATTGTTCAGTGGCTCAGCATATGAACCACACGTAAACGATACTGCATCTACCCCCCAGACATCTCCAGGTACAAGATCTCACAGAAATAAAATACATTGGCCTGAAACCTGGGAAATGCATTTATTGTACTAATTTGTATTTCTTCCTCACTTATCTCTTATGTTTCATGGTAAATGACAGAAATATAGTGATCCAAAACAAGGTCACAGCTTTAATTAATGGGTTTCCCCTCAGAAGTAAGTTCTGTACATTCTGAGGGATTTTCCAATGTAACATCCATCCTACCACACCTTGAGCCAAACTCTGAGCACAACCTTACTGGCTGTGGATTCCAAGAATTGTCACCCAACAGGTCAGAAAGACCAGAAAGTGTGGATGGCTGATCTTAGTCAGCTTTTATCACACTGTATCTGTATGCATTCAGTCCAGTGCATGACACCAGCAAAATTCCTGCAGATATTGCCTATTTCGCTGTACTTCAACACTGGTGATAACTGGAGATTTAAGGGCAAAAAACAGCTACAAATATATAACAAGTTTTGGAAAATATATTTGAAGACTAAATCGAATCTTTTATTCTGTACATTAGAGCCATCAAATTAGGAGGTTTTGTGGAAATAGAGAAAAATCTATTTCCTAACAAGATAAATGGAAATAAATGTGTGTGTCTGCTTTTGGGAAATTGCAGAGTGTTTTTTTCTGGACAGGCATCATTTGAGCAAAGGAAATGCCTGTTCTCCAGGAAAAGGAAGTGTGTGTGTGTATGTGGTTCAAAATGACAGGTACAAAAACTGGCAAAAGTGCAACAACATATTCAAGTAAAGTGGGTATGGAATCTCTAAAGTGATTATGTTGTTAGGGAAACTGACTGTGCTCTTCATCAAATTATGTTTTATGGTTTTACTGCTTTCAATGTTTTTAATGCTTTTTGTTACTATTTTTTAAAATATTTGTTGTGCTGTTCTTTTGTTTGTTTCTTTTCATCCAGAGTCACATGTATGAGATGGGTTAGGGTTAGGGTGCAGTGATGAAAAGCAAAAATGCTGCATCTTAAGATATAATTAATTAATTAAAGATATATTCCACAAATATATTTCAGTGGATCAGGACAAACACATGTCGTCTTCTTCTCCAAATAAAAGAATGGGAATCCAATGTCCTTTCCTCTATTTTTTTAGAAGATTGAAGAAGGGTAAAAAATAGGTGGCAGCCCAGTGTACAGGGGGGTGGGGTGGGGGTGTCTACCTCACTTACCAACTGTGGATGGGCAATGCTTCAGTGGAGGTACTGAGAGGCTTGAACTATCACTGTCACTCTCAGCTTGCCTCTCTCCCAGTGCAGAGGCAGCCTGCAATCATGCTTTCCTGCTTCAAAATGGGTGCTTTCTAATTTGCATCAGCAGAAGCCAACTGTGCAGATTTCTGCTGTCCTTTAATTTGATACAGGCAACATTTGCACTCCTATTGATTACTGTATGGAGCTGACAGCCCCGGTTATAAATTCTGGACCCCTCCTGCCAACTCAGAGGCTGTTGCTGGTCTGATATGATTACAGCATCCTGCATTCAATAGTTAGTACTGTACTGTGTGGAGCTGCTCTCCATAACCATTTTCAAGATACCTGCATCTGAGAGGAAGATGCTCACATAAAGTATGAACCCTGCTGTTCTTTGCAATGCAGTTCTCAAGCATGATGTGGGCTCCTTCTCTGGCACCAATAAGTGTCACATTGAAGCATCCGTTCATTGATTCATATCTGTGTGTGCGATCAATGGTTTATCAATGGTGTACCAAAGGCTAGGACAAGCTCAGAGGACTAGTGTACCCCTGGACCTCCACCACTAGATCAGTGAAACTGGACTTCTTCCTTCTTTTCTTTTCCTAGTGAAACTAAGACAACTTCTGCTAGTTTTCCTTTCTAACCCAAAAGAGGGAGGGGGGGAGAAAAAGAGAAAGAGAGAGACCTCAAAGTCCACCCCGTGGGCAGGAAAGGGGCAGGCAATTTCCTTCGGAATGGGACAATTCGCCACAGTCAGCACGACATGGCCAGCTCACCACTGCCAGCTTGCCACCGCCAAATCACCTCTGCCAACTTGCCACAGGACAACTCCACATGGCCATGGGCTGCTGGAGGGAGAGCCAGGCGGCGGACAAGCGAGTGGGTGAGCAGAGTGCAGAGCAGCGGTGGTGGCCAGGGCTTCCCATTTTCACACAGCTCCAGGCTGAGGAGGCTGGGGACAGTGGCGGTGGGCAGAATGGGCAGCTGGGAGGTGGCAGCTGGAGGCATCTCATTTTCACACACCCCACCGCTGCTGCTGCCACCACTGCTGCCGCACCTCCAAACAAAGGCCAGAACAGTGGCAGTGGTGTGTGCGTGAAAACGAGACACCCTGGGCTGCGACCTTCCCACCACCTGTCCTGCCCACTGCTGCTGCTGCCACCTTCCCTGGCCTCTTCACTCCGGAGCTCAGTGGTGGCAGTAGTGGCAGGGTGTGTGTGAAAATGGGAAGGCCCCAGCCTGTTGCTCTGTTCTCTCTGCCCACCCGCTCGCTCACCTGCCACTCAGTTCTCCCTCTGGCTGCCCACGGCAAGTTGCCCCCACAGTGAGTTGGCCATGTGCAACTTGGCAGCATTGAGTTGGTGACTTGGTAGCGGTGAGTTGGTTGCAGCAAGTTGTTCTAGAACCAATCGCCTTTTCCCTACTTTTTCTGTGGGCGCCCCTACTCTCCTCCCCCAACAATCTGATAGGCTTTCCTCTCTTAGACTTCCAGAAGGCCATCTGGCTTTATTATTGTTGTCTTGGTATAGCAATAGTAGAATGATGCCTTAAAGCGCTTTGTTTTTTTCCCTTCTGTTCACTCATGTCTGATTCTCAGAGACCTCCTGGACAGGTCCTGCAGTTTTCTTGGCAATATTTCAGAAGCAGATTGTCATTGCCTCCTTCTTAGACTTGACAGAGAATGACTGACCCAAGGTCACCCAGGTGACTTTGTGCCTAAGGTGGGACTAGAATTCACGGTGTCCCTGTTTCTAGTCTGGTGACTTATCCACTAAACTAAACTAGCTCTCAAAAATCACTTTATATCAATGTGGAACAGGGGTGGGTTCTGGATCCTTTTGCTGCCGTTTTGCTCAGGGTCGCGCCGTGCGCGTGCCCCCGCAGCAATCAAAAAAATAGCTTCTGCGCATGCGCAGAAGCAAAATCCAAGATGGCGGTGCCCACGGAGACACAGACAGAACCGGCTCTGTGACATCATCACCGAGTTACTAACGGTTCTAAAGAACCGGATAGAACCGGTAAGAACCCACCTCTGGTGTGGAATGGCTAGAGACTTACTTTTCTGTTTAAAAATATGAAAGTGAATAGGATATAAGAAATTAAACATTGTTATAAAGGTTTTTTGAAATGCCCAGAAAGGGATATATGATTAAAGAAGATAGTTTTCACAAAATTTACATATAAGGGAAAAATATGAACTTTTCCTCACTCACTTTTCTAAAATGTATGCCTTCTTTCTTAAGAAAGATAGCTTTTCAAGGCACCTGAAACTTCTGTTTATACCCAGTTAGGTTTCTTTAATTCTCCATGTTAGAAAGATAATTGAAAATTATTTTAACAGGTAGCATCTTTATCTAAGAATGACCTTCATTAATATACAGGATGGTTCTCTGTTAATAAAAACTGGAACAGATTGCTTTATGCAATAATTGTATATTATTTCATGCCAGCTTCTCTCAGTAATGCCAGCAGCATAAACTAAACTGAGAAGAGCAGGATTTGACCCCTAGCCAGCAGCAAAACACAGTTCCCAGATCTTTCTCAGCCTTTGATAACATTGCCAAGAAAAACACAGTTCAGGCATGTGAATTTGGACTAGTTTGTGTTTTCCTCTGGTTTGAAGCAGAACTAATTTCAGATGGGCTTTGTTTACATGATCAAGGATAGTAAGGTTATTTCAGAAAGAGGGGTGGTCTTGTTTGTCTTAGGTCCTTTGGAGGATACTTGTTTTCTCTGATGAAATGCTACACTCTGCCTAACCTTACCTGATCATGGAGCAAATAACCAGTTGAAAACTAAAGGCCAGATAGTTAACCTAGAACAGGGGTCAGCAACCCGCGGCTCTGGAGCTGCATGTGGCTCTTTTATCCCTCCGCTGCAGCTCTCTGTCGCTGGTCGGCTTCACAACTGATAGGGTTTTTGGTTAGAATGGGTAGAGAAAAAAGGATGCCGCGCTAGGAGGAGACTCTATGGTGGGGGAACTGGACTTCCGGTCAGCAGAGGAAAAAGGACGCCGCACTAGGAGGAGACTATGATGGGGGAACCAGACTTCCGATCGGCTCCAAAATTGAACAGGGGGCTTCTGGTTAGGACCTTTGTGTCTCTTTGAGTGTTTAAGGTTGCTGACCCCTGACCTAGAAGCATCAATTCCTTGTTTTCCTAAAATGAAAAGATCTAGGCAGGCAACTTATGTGACCAATTGTTAAAACAATTCTAACAACCCAATCAACAATAAAGCTTTTGAAAATCAAGGCAATAATTTCCACAAATAACTGATAAGTAGGACTCCAACAGAAACAAGGTTTTGGTTGGAAGAGTTGGGAGCTTCCTGATGAAGCTCCCATATATGGAGATTTCACTTTTGTCAGAAGGCAGAAACAAGGAGGAAGATTAGATGGGACAGTGAATACCAGGAGCTGAGATTTTGTGAAGCTAATAAGAAGACAGAGAGTAGCTTGGAGGAAGGGAGCAGTCTTGTAACACTGCCAAAACCAGGGCCAAAATAACAATCTGAGAGAGAGTTGGTTAACATAGCCTAAAAGGAATTGTTGAGCGACGGAAACAGAGTATCTGCTGAGAGCTGGCAGAACAAAAAAAAAACCTGTGTGAAAATTGAGACTGAAAGTGAAAGCGAGTTAAAGCAGCTGAAGTGGTTTTAAAAGCACTTAAGGTAGGGAGTAGTCATGAATATTAGAAGAGACTATGTAACTGTTTGATTTAGTACACAAAGCCATTAGAAGCTTCCTTAAAGATTCTGTAAACCAGGCAGTAAGCTCAAAAGAAAGGTCTGAGGTATAGATAGTAGAGAAGGTTAATACGAGTAGGAAATATTTAGGTTTAAGACTTTTGTTAGTGAAACTGGTCGTCTTGTGCATCTGTTAACCAATAAATAAAACCCTGCAGTGCTGAAAAGTGTTCCTACTTGTCTTGCTTGTATTTGTTCCACACAAAAGCAAACCTGTAACTCTGTGTTTCCTCTCCCCATTCCCCTTCCAGCTTTTTTTCAAGGTCTTGCCTGCAGCAAGTACTCCATCTTTGCAACCCAACCACCAAAACAATGGAGATGTCACCAAGATGATCTGAGATGAGTCAGGATGAATTCCATTACTGGGGCGGGGGATTGTGGGAGTAGAAATGGAAGTCAAAAGGATTCAGTTTAGGAAAAACCTAATCAAGATTCAGAAATGAGAAGTTATTGTTAAAACCAGTTTGGAATGTAAACAAGCCTATAAACCAGAGGTGGGTTCCTCTCGGTTCGGACCAGTTCACTCGAACCGGTAGCAACCCGCTGGTGACATCACGGAGCCGGTTCGATCGGTGGCGGTCTGTGGACGCCGCCATCTTTTTTTTTTTATTATTATTATTATTTTGAATTTTTTTTGGGGGGGGGGTATTTTTTTTCTTCTGCGCATGTGCAGAAGCCGAGCTGCCGGCACATATTATTTTGAATTTTTTTTGGGGGGGGGGTATTTTTTTTCTTCTGCGCATGTGCAGAAGCCGAGCTGCCGGCACTGTGCATGCGCCACCATCTTGTTTTCGACTTTTTTTGGGGGGGGGGGAATTTTTTTGGAATTTTCAGCCAACCATTATTCTTTGAACAAACTGCAGTGAAATAAGAAAATATGATCACAGAAATGTTTTTTATAGAGCAGATCCAATATAGCTCCTGAAGAAAAAAGGTAACAAGGATGAACAAGGTCGTAACTCACCCCAGTGCCTCCCTCTCAGTTTACTGGAAAGTCAATAGCTTTCAGCTGATTGAGCCCTGCATCTAATCAGGCTGTCAGTGATTGTACTTTGGCTTGATCAGACCACCTATACCTTTATCTTCCAGTTTGTCTCTCAACACTCCCAGGTGACTGTCATGCTTTCGGTGGTTAGCGGTGCCACACACATGAAAAACAGCAGTCTTGCCTCTGCTACTGATCTTCAGTGATTTCCAGAAGGAGGCCCTTTTAGTTTACCGATCTCATTGTCTTTCATTGGCCAGTTTAGAAGGAAAGCAGCCCTCTCGCTATTTCAAGTCGAGTGATGCTTCTGATTCATAGCGCTCTGCTGAACTAGCAGGACCCTTTATTAACACACCAACAGCACTGGCATGCAGATGTGAACTAAGGAGGCTAGAGTTCAATTCTCTCAAAAGAGGAACGTGTGAATTTATGAAATGGAAATGGAAGCGGGCAGACATGCACACACACATAGATATAGCCCCACTGAGGCTATCACATCATACATCACAGACATCCTAAAAAGCAAATGAACCTTTCATGAAATCTCGCAGTCAGATTTATGAGTTCTTATTGCCACCCTATCATGCATGGTTCCCTGGAACAATTGCCATTTCACTGGTACTTTTATGTTGCTGGCATGTTTCAGTTGTTAAATGTATTGATCATCACTAAAAGATCTTCAGCCACTTAAATGCAGTGTTTAGCTTTTAATTAGAAATGTGGATATAAAGAAAGGCTACCATTTGGGGTGATAGCAGAAAATAAGGATTTAGTAAAGAAAAAGAAATATCTAGCGCGTGCTTGATTAGTTTCTACAATAATTCCTTGACTGGAACAGGATGCTCTTTAACTTTAGGGGGGGAGGGGGTCTTTACTTTTGTGTGTATGTATTTTAATATGTTTATTGATTTGTTGGCTATCCAGGATTATGTACAAGATGGGTTATTGTATAAATCTCTGATTTTCTGTATGCTATCCTATCAACAAAAACCGAAAAGCCAAAAATCCCCATGTGTGCTTTATTTGTTTGTTTTCATTCCCTTCCTCACTTATTTCAATAAAGAGAGCAAGGTTGCCACTCTGAAGAACTTTGGCCCAAAGTTGAATTTTCCTTCCATTTGAACATTGCTGGATATGTGTATTAGCAGTTCAGGAAACTGATGCATTTTCTTTCCAAATGCAATAGCCTTTTGCATGCAGGGAAACGGAGGCAGAAATATAATTTGGAAACAGTGTCCTTATTTTGAGGGTCCTTTACAAACCCCCATTTCAGGGGTGAAATGCTACCGGTTCGGACCGGTTCAGGAGAATCGGTAGCGGACATGTGGCCTGGTTCGCCGAACTGGTACCGACGGCTGGCTGACCATGCCCCTGAACCAGTCTCCCAGTCACTGCTCGCATGGCCCCACCCAGTCTCTGCTCTGCAGCTTGCCTGCCTGAAGCGCTGCGCCCCTGATCTGCCTGCCAGGTAAACCTGCGAAGTCGCAGCCTACCTAGCTGCCCCTGTCCCCCCCACCGTCCCAGCCTGTCTTCCCTACTCCATTCCCCACGGCCCGCAGCCCCAACATGTTTGCCTGCCTTCCACGCGGTCTTCCCAGTGTCCCCGTGGCCAGCTTGTGAAGGCAGGCAAGCGGAAGGCTGCGTGGAAGGCAGGCAAGCATGTCGGGGCCGCGGGGAAGGGAGCTAACAGCCTACTCCCTTCCCCGCAGCCCTGCCATGCTTGCCTGCCTTCCACGTGGCCTTCCTGGTGGTCCCCCACACCTGCTTGCTTTCCGAGGTTGGTGTCCAGCCTGGCCTGGCCAGTGAGTGGGCGGGTGGCCCTTGGTGGAGACACAGCTGCTGCTCTGGGGCTGAGAGGGGTGGCAGAGGTGGCGGTGGTGCTCCGGGAGGGCAGGCGCCAGGCAGATATCCAGGGGCTGCTGCACATGTGCAGCACCTGCCCTCCCAGAGCACCACCACGGTGGCGCCATTTGCTTTCGTTTCACGGCGGGAGAAGGAAGAAAGCGAACAGCAGTGCTCCGGGAGGGCAGGCAGACGTCTGCAGCCAGGCGGGGAGGGAGAGCAGCAAGAGCGGCGGGTTGTTCCAGGAAGGGCCTGGCGTTTCCCTCAGCTGCAAACGCTGAGATTTGAGGTCTACAAATCGTGTTAAAGGGCGAGCTATTAATGGTTGTGTGGAAGGAAAACGAACTGAGCGTGGGACTGAGAGAGTGTGGGGCTGGCCCTGGCCGCAGCCAACGGCATCATCCTGCCGCGGTCTGCGTATGAAGTCTTCGGTTCCGTGTGCAGTGCCGATGGAGGCTCGGGTTCAGGTGAGGAGCTAGCGTGCACCCCAACCCTGAGGCGTTGGCAACAAGCTAAAAGGCACTCATTTCCCCATCGCTCCGGGATTCGAACCCTCCCCCTAAGTAAATGTGACAGGCGACAGGGAGTCCTGTGCAAGTTCTATTGCTCCTTCTCAATCTGCCTGGACTTTTCCCCATGCTCTCTCCATCCCACGCTCAGTTCGTTTTCCTTCCACACAACCATCAATAGCTCGCCCTTTAACATGATTTGAATACCTCAAATCCAGGGGTGGGGTCCAAATTTTTTTACTACCACTCTGTGGGCGTGGCTTAATTTTGTGGGAGTGGCTTGATGGCCATGTGACCGGGTGGGAGTGGCTTGACGGCCATGTGACTGGGTAGGAGTGGCTTGGTGGTCGTGTGACCGGGTGGGAGTGGCCAACTTGTAAAATGTGGTGAAAAAGTGACTTATGACCATTTTCACACTTAACGACCATCGGTCTCATACAGGCACCACCAACATGAGTGACATCGAGTTAGTCACGTCCACTCAATCACATGACCCCCCCCCCAGCCCTGCCCACCCGG
>QLTV01002419.1:765328-795516 GCA_003457575.1 Thermophis baileyi | reverse complement strand
TTCGTAATTATCACTTTTAAGTGTGGCACTCCTCGCTGTTATTTGTATCCCAAGATATCTTTTTTTTTTTGTCGTCTGTATCTTCAATCTTTCTACTAATTCAGTTTCTTGTATTTTGGTCATGTTTTTAACAATCATTTTGGTTTTCTCTCTATTTATTTTTAGGCCTGCCATGTCTCCATATTCCCCCAGTACTTCCATCAACCTGATCCCCGATTGCAAGGGTTCTTCAATTATGATCACCAGATCATCTGCAAAGGCCTGGGTTTTGAATATTTATTTTTTAATCTCTAACCCTTTAATTTGGGCATCTGTCTGAATTATCCTGATTAATACCTCTAATGACAGCACGAACAATAGTGGGGATAGAGGACAACCTTGTCTTGTACCCTTTTTGATTTGAAAGCTTTCAGTTGTTTCTCCGTTAATAATCACTTTAGCTCTTTGTTTCGAATAAATTGCTTTAAACATTTTTATAAAATTCTCCCCAAAATCCATATATTCTAATTGGTTGAGCATAAAATCCCATTTGTTTTCCAAATAATTTGTTAACATCTGATTGGACATTGACTGATAACCTGGGGGGCTGGCTGGGAGCAAGGGAAAGTTAATTGTATCTTTTGCACGCAAAAACCTCAGATCCAGCTTTCTCTCTTCTGTAACCACCTTGGCTTTAATAAAGTATACTTTTGGCTAATCATGGGCCAGGAGTCTTTCTTTCCTAACTGACCAGGTTGAGATGGCTGACAAGCTCGGTCTTAAAGCTTTCAAGTTAAGAGATATATCAATAGCAATAGCACTTAGACTTATATACCGCTTCACAGTGCTTTTACAGCCCTCTCTAAGCGGTTTATAGAGTCAGCATATTGCCCCCAACAATCTGGGTCCTCATTTTACCGACCTCGGAAGGATGGAAGGCTGAGTCAACCTTGAGCCTGGTGAGATTCGATCTGCCAAACTGCTGGCAGCCGGTGATCAGCAGAAGTAGCCTGCAATACTGCACTGTAACCACTGTGCCACGGCGGCTCATATATTGGAAATGCAGCTGAAGGTCCTTTCACTTGCTGCAAAGATGAGGTGAGATGACAAAATGATGGGCAGATTGCAAGAAAATATACAGAATAAAGAGGTCACCTTAGCTGTCATTACATTTTTCAAATGGAGGTTCTCCAGATGGCTGGTACAAGCAAAGACCTCTCTTTGGATCCGGTTGCTTCTAGACCTGGCTACTAACCATTAGAAGCCTTGCTGTGGATTGATCACAGCCATGCTATGCTGTCTGAGTGAGATGTTGACAAGCGGGCTAATCGCTAATAAACGAAATATGTTCATTTATTGAAACAAAGTTATTGAAGTTCTAAATGAAATGGTAAAGATTAATTTCTTTTCACATCACAGAAAATTAATGGGCCAGTCTTTCAGCAAGTCCCAAACCTACAGCAAATGAACAACCTGAAGCCATTATTTTGCATAAATAATCTTTTAAGAAACTTTTTCAGCTCACTTAGACAAGATGGGCAGTGTTGAGATTTGATAAAATAAAATAAAACAAGTTTCCCTTTAGTGATCACACTCTAGAAGTGGTCAGGCTTTGGTTAAAAAAAAAAAAGACAGGGCCAAGCATTGCTTTCTATAGTTTATCCATAGTTATTTTCACTTCTCCTAATCCTCCCTTTCTCATAGCTGGATGGAGCATTTCCCTATCCTATCTTCTGCCTTGGATCTTCACACTGCTCTCAGTTGGTGTGACACCCCCAGGAGTCCAGCTTGACTCAAGGGAGTCTTTCACTTCACTTCTTATCCTGGTAATCATAACAGCAATAGACTTATATACCAGTTCACAGTGCTTCATAACACTCTTTAAACAGTTTTCAGAGTAAGCACATTGCCCCCAACAATCTGGATTCTCATTTTACCAACCTTGGAAGCAGTGGTGAAATCCATTTTTTTTTACTACCGGTTCTGTGGGCATGGCTTGGTGGGCGTGGTGTGGCTTGGTGGGCGTGGCTTGGTGGGCATGGCAGGGGAAGGATACTGCAAAATCTCCATTCCCACCCCACTCCAGGGGGAAGGACATTGTAAAATCTCCATTCCCACCCCACTCTGGGGCCAGCCAGAGATGGTATTTGCCGGTTCTCCGAACTACTCAAACTTTCCACTACCGGTTCTCCAAACTACTCAAAATTTCCGCTACCAGTTCTCCAGAACCTGTCAGAACCTGCTGGATTTCACCCCTGCTTGGAAGGATGGAAGGCTAAGTCAACCTTGAGCCAGTCAGGATTGAACTGGTAGTGGGCAGAGTTAGCCTGCAGTTCTGCATTCTAACCACTGAGCCACAATATTACCTTTAAAGGTAATATTAAAGTAATATGAAAGAGTTAAGGTCAGGCAGGGAAATTCTTCAGTTTTAGAAGACGGTGGCTCATCTGATCTTACAGCATATCTATTTGGTCATAAAATAAATTTAGAAATAGCCGCTCTTGTTTCAAAATAAAGTTGATAATATATAAAAATTAAACTGTTGCTACACTCTCCAAAGTACTTTCTAAGTGATCCCTTTCCCTATGGTCTTATGTGATGAAAGAGGTAATAAAAAGGGTAGGTGGAAACATTTCAGTTAACTCCGTGTCTGAAATGTTTGAAAGAACCCATCTGGAATAAAAAGGTCTCCTGCAGCCATTTAAATCTTTCCAAATTAAGTTCCACAAAAGTGCAAGGTTCATTCCACTTTTATGTAAATCCAGGTTACCCCTCCCTTAAGATCTAGGCAGAATTTAGTTTGGGAAGGACCAGTTTAGAACTTCAGTTTGGCACTAGGACCAGGAACATGGAAAAAATATGAATCTGCTAAACTAAGTTAATAAGATGTGATAGAAATGAAACTACAGCATACTAATATATATAAAAAACAGTACTGTTGTTTGCTTTATTTCTAAATCATATAGAAAAAGAGAATTTGGCCTCATGCTTATTTTTATGCATCAAATTTAAATATTGCCCATCTCATCCACAGCTTCTGTTCATTACCTTACCTCCATTCCCAACTTCTGAAATAGGAATCAACAACAGAATATATAAATATTTCTATTATTTGTTCATATAGGCTTATTTATCTCACTAAAATATATATATTTAATATTATTATAGTTTATTACATATGCCTCTTGCTTTGAGTAATCTCTTAATAGCTGTCATAGTTAATCAGTCTTGCATTATGAAATGCTTGTTTAAGTACATAAAATTTACCTATTTGTTGTTAAGATCTTCTCTTGACAGCCAGAAATCTGCCTTTTGAAAGGGACAAAAAATTTATGTTCTCAAAATTAGATAAATAGGCTCTAGACAATATCATCATTTATGTAGGCTGTTTTGTATACACAATATGCACACACCATGTGTTGCAATATAGAACAATATACCTTCAGATGATAATGTTATCCTAATTAAATAAACCAAAGCTTCTTCACAGCAAGATTTATTAATACATCCAAAAGAAAGGGAAAAATCATTTTCTCACACTATATACAGATAATACATACAGTGTTTTATACACATATTACATTTTTTACACAAGAATATACATAAAAATGTAAACTTCTCTATACAAAAAAACCTTAACCCAATTAAACAAGGACTAGATAACCAAAGGTGACCCCTCTTACAATTTTTGAGTCTTTTTAAAAAACCATAATACAATACATTCATTGAGAATATGAGGAAAATGTGGCCTTTTGATTTAAAGGGAAACTACAAGTATCAATCTCACCTCTGTGTAGGATGTTGCCTTGAAACTTTCTAGCAGTAAATGTGTGAAAATGTGGTTTTCTCTATGCATGCTGGAACATACTGGGATACAATTAATGTTCTTGATTGTCCCTACCCATGTTTATCATGAGATTGGATGTCGTAGTGCCTTTCTTGTCTGTATCAGCTTTGCTCACATCCCCTTTAAGATTCTAAGCTTTAATTGTTAAAAAAGATTTCCTTTGCTTTTAAGACAATGTACTTGAAAGAAAAATGCAACCAGAGTGCTGAGATGGGAACAACATCTGAATGAAACCTCTGAATCCTTGCCACTGTGCAATCACTCAGGTGGTCACAAATTAACACAAGCAAGCTGTACTTTCCACAATGCCTGGTTAAGCTTGGCTTTCTCACTGCAGCCTCTTCCCTGTTTTACAAATAATTCTCACAAATTCTGTGTTATGAAGCAAATCTACTTTGCCTTTAAAATGACACAAAATACCCACTTAGGCTTGAAACAGAATGTACATTATGACTGTTTTTGACTGGCATTCAATCCATTTGATGGTTTCCTTTTTTCCAACTTTGTCTAGTATCTGGATTTGCTCAACCTACACATATTTTAAACTCAGATTCTTAAATCCCCACCTCTCCACATTCTGTACCTGAATGCAGTAATTCAATTCAGACACCAACAAAGAGTTACATAAATGATATGTATTAAAAAATTCTCTTCCCAGCCCCCACCCTCCCCAATAAGTAACAAAAGTTTGAGAAATTATTTTGAAAACAGTAATTCCCAGTGAAGAACTTTCTCAATGAATAAAAAGATGGTTCATTATGATAGAACAATGAGGCAATATTGTTTTTTTTTCCTGCAGAGGCATCAAAATATGTACCTCCTCCTCCATGACACCAGTGGTATCAAATGCACAGTGATGGAAGCATGGTGATTGTAGGGAAGTGGTTTACAGAAAATGCAAACCTTTACGATTTTAATTTAAAAATAAGATAAAAAGGAAAAGGCAATACATTACAATCATCAGGATCCCACACTTAGGAAGAGGCACCTTCCCTATCTGATATAGGGCACCATTTAATAAACGGATCTCTTTTTGCTAAAAGACAATTTCAAATGGCTTTTGAGGATTATAAATATTTTTCTTTCATTTATGACATATAACTGCAAAGTGCAGCTTAAGTACACCAGAGGAGACAGCAGTTTGCTAAATGTCAAAATTGAACCAAAATTCATATAATGGTCTACACTCTATTTCACATTCATGAATGCAGAGTGGAATGAGAAAATATATATAATATATATATATTGCATACATATCTATATCTATATCTATTTACTTATGCCCTGAAAGTGTGTTATGTACATACGCAACCATATACAGAAATATTTAGCCCTACAAATACCAATTCTTGAATTGTTCATGGATATTGAGGATATTATACTTTCCTGTCAGGGAAACAAATTGATTTCATCATTATTTATTATTATTGTTAAAATGGGGACATTTTGGATTCTGAAGACCAAATGACATACTGAGCTTAAATTTCAACGGAGTTTCTATATTACTGAAGTATCTAGTTCTGCTAAGATTCCTAGGCTCAAAATTAACTCAGATCTGAAAGAATAGGGATTATGAGAGAACACACACCAAATATTTCATCATGTAGCAAGATAACTAGCAGTGCTCCAGAAATTCCTCACATCTCCTCCCCTATCTATGGAAAATTAACCTATTTCAGCAATCAGATGAGATCCTCATTATGTAGCTGATTGTGTGCACTGAAGTCAACCAAGTGCAGGCTTGCCTTTGGGTCACGTAAGCAAACCTTAGGCTGAATACAGATCCAATCTACTATGAAAAATGGATCTTTTTCAAAACAATTTTAATAGCAATTAAACTCCATGAAACATCAACTTTTCAGATTTTCTGAGAATCAGAAGATTGGGAATTTTAAGAACTAGGAATGTAAAGATAAAACAAAGATCTAGGGTTTGTTTGTCACATGTGGAAATGAAAATGACAAAAAACAAATCAAGAGTTTCTGTTTGGTATAATAAACAAGAAAGGAATTCAGAGTAAGCAACTGACCACCAAATAATCTGTTTAAAGAAACTAGGGATGAGCATCAAGGAATGGTTAGCTCTGACTGTAGGAGCTCTGCTCCAGCCAAGAAAGGTTTGAACAAACTCTGGTAAATTATTAAGTACCAAAAGAGAGGTTAATAATTTACCTCAAGTCCTCAAGTGAGAGGAAATAGGCCAAAATCATACTGTAGAAGACTTTTTTACTAGAAACAAAAGCCAACACGCTAGAGGAATCTACGTTAACAAAAAATATATATAACAAATAGCAAGCTAAATCATCGGAACCTCTCAGATGTAATGACAATTCTACCTTCTCACACAGATTTTTCCCCCCAGACATGTACTCAATTAATGTATTTTGTATGTCTGCCCTAGATGTATACTTAGCATATGGATACAAATATGCACATATTTTTAGATTGAAAAATCTCACATGAATGTTACGTGTTGCACAAAGGGCAATTCACATTCAGCAAAGTGCTGCCACATCTGATATATCTCTCTGTACACATATACACATAAGTCTATTCTTTTCCATAAATAAATTTACTCTGGTACTTCCCATTTTCATTACTAATAGGAAGCAAAGACTATTAGCAACCCACAATTCCCCCTTCACACTGCATGCATATGTACAAAGAATGATTTCCCTAAAACATACTTGGGGGGGAAAAAACAGTGAGGAAAGTCAGCCAATTCTCTCTGTGTGTATAATATAAAAGCTGATTTATAAAATCTATTTTGAAATGCAAGCTTTTCTTCAAAAACAGTATGATGGAAATATGTGCAACAAAATAAATTAGGATGGAAAGGCTTAATGTAAATGACGTGGTTTTTATAGCAACACAACACAACACACAGCATTGAAGGCAGAGCTCCTTTGAATTTGGGTATTGCCGTTCATATATCATCCACATGAGAAAGGAAACAAACAAAAATATTTGGGATTGGTCTCTTATCTACTCTGAAAGACTGGTGCAGATACCCTGCTAACCAAAATAAGCAAAACTTGAAAATGCACTGCCTCTCCCAACAACTTTTCCACATTGCAGAGCAAGAGATCCTCTCCAAATTCCTTTGTACTGCCATCCTAATTAGAGGAATCCCCAAAGAAGTAATCGATTGTGGTTGTGAGGTTTTCAATCTCCAAATGGAGGTTGGGGACCAAAGGAGTTTGTCACTAGTAGGTCCCGCAGGCAAGAGGTTATGGTGGATAGTGATTTGGCCTGACCCACTCTTGAACCTTTAATAACACAAAGGAATGCTTAGCTTCTTTCGGAGTTTTTCTGCTTTGTTCATCTCCCCTCACTTTCTGTTACTACCCTGACTCTTGAGAAGTGAAAACCTTAGACATTTGGTAAAAGCAAATTGCCAACGATAAATTTTGTAAATATGGTTTTTAATGTTTTCTGGGGGGTTGCAGACTGAAATGTCTATTCTCCTTCTTCTTTCCTCACAGCTGTCCTTGTCAGGAAGGGAAGGGGTTTGTGCAATGCTATAATTTCACTTGATGCTCTAACTCAGCTGCTACCTGTGGTTAATAAGGCTAATGAAAAGTGTCCTTAAATCAGAACCTGAAATGAGGCTTAAAATAAGTTCAGATCTTATTCAGGAGGAAAATCTAGATAAGCTGTAGTTGTAGTCAATATTGGTGCTTAGTCAAAATGAAGGGGGAAGGTAGGTAATATGCTAAAGGAAGGAGAGTCAGAATTAAATTTGCACTGAGCCAAGTGAGAACAGAGCCATTCCTTTCAAAATATAAAGTGAACAGTAGCTAAAATAATTATCAGAGTGGCCATCTTTGGGAGTAAAAAGCTGCATTATTTCTATATAAAAGCCACCAAACAAGATTTTCAAGCACCTGATCCCCTTCACACGTACAGTATATTGATGTGAAAAGCTAATATGAAGATAAGAAGCCACATTGCACATGTAAAGTAACAAACTAAGTATATTGTTCCAAAATCAGAGGCAGGAAATATTAAAACTGTTCTAAATTTTGCAAAGCTGATTCCCACATTCAGTGTTCCTATCATATGTAGAAAACCTTAAACTCTCCTTAATCAGCATCCCATTAATGTATTATCTATTTATTTATGTTAAAAGGCTATCTTGGAAATACAGCATTTTCTGTCATTTTAACAGGGCTCAGTACAATTGGATTCTGAAAACAGGAAATAAACGAGAAAACACGATAGTAGAGTTAGCCTTGAAACAAGCCAAAAACCCCATATGCTTATTTGCACAATGGAGAGCATAAAATGAACTTCAACCTAGCAATCGTATTTCCACAATACATTCCATCATCTCCATTAGTGACCTTTTTTTTTTCTAGAAACAACATAAAATTGGTGACTCACATACTATGGAAACATTCATGTATCATATGTACAATTCCCTCAATGGGTATTTATACATATGGTTGTGTGTGTTCTGTGTATGTCGTATCATAAATGCACACAAGGTATATGGGTTCTATTTATAAGTCACAATGGGAATTCCTTTGTGATGAAGATAAAAAGAAAGACATTCTCAGACAAGACACTGTGGGTTCTAGAACTGATGTGTTTCCATTTGAACATCCAACCTGCAGAGCAAACTGGAATGCATTTCACAATTTTCAGCTGCAAAACTTCTGATTTCTTTTTTTACACTGTAACTAAAACAACTCATCATCACAGTTACAGAGATTATTGCAGAAAAAAAATCAGAGTGCCAAAAGGACAAGAAGAAGAATGTTTGGCAATACAAGATAACACTTTCACTTTATGTTTTATATTTTTATTTCTATATTTATACCTGTAAGATAGCACAGAATAATTGTACACCTTGTCACAGCAAACATCCAGTGTAAAAAGATGCTTCATTGGAGGGGAGAGGGATGTAGTTTTTTTTAATGCATATAATTTTATAGCTAAAACACCTTTGTAGCATAATTCATTACAGTCAATAACTTTTAGTATAAATAATTTATGAGGTGATGTTAAAGCATAAATTAATATACCTTTTTAAATTTTTTTTAAAAAAACCCCAAAACCTGCACTAGGTATTCTGAATCCCCTTGGCATGACAAAGAGGAAAAGCTTAAGCTGAGCACGGCAGAGGAAAAGATTGTGTATGTTGGACTTCAGCACCATTTCTAGAGGAGAATGATGCACATGCGCACACATACACGCTAACACACAGAGAAACACACACACTTCTCTTTATGAGCTGCAAAAATAAACATGGCTTTTTCCTTCTAGTGCTCATACTTGGATGATATTCTGTATTTCTGCAAAATTTACTTGCTTAAAAATACTTTACCTGCTCTTATTTCTGTATGGAGTCCCTGAGACATGCCCCAAACTGGTTAGTAATCAGCATCACCATTCACAGAAACTGGTCCACAATCAACTCCATTCTCTCAAGAGAAACAGATATTTCATTACACAACCTAATTGTCCACTTCTTCAAGATAGATCCATTCCCTGTTTTCTTTCTTTTTGCAAGTCAAGGGTTGTTTCAAGATAACTCAGCCCAGTCTATGGCACAAAGCAGTTGTGCACTTTTCTGGCAAGACAGATTTGGGAATATTACCATCCTATACATTTAATAATGGACACCGGTCCTAGAAGGTAAAGACACACATTAGTTGTTCAAGCTCAACATATGAATCCAGTTCATATGTTTAGAGTGTGAAAAGGTGTATATACATATAGGCTTGCACATTTAATGAGTTACGAGTATAACAGAATTATTTTTTTCATTCTTCTTCTTCTTCTTCTTCTTTTTTTTTTAGCCCTGAGTGTTTTTCTCTCTCTCACACACATTTCAGGTCAAACTGGATACTACATATGGGGTCCTTAAATCTCAGATTCCTTACAGTGGGAAAAAAAAAAAATCTTTCCACCTGCTGCCCTCCAGTGGCAATGCTCAGGAGGCTACAATACTTTCTTTTGCTTTTCTAGAAATCCTATCACTTGGAGACAACTTGAAAGGTAAGTGGCACACAACCAGAACAGCAACGGGAAGAAAGAAGGGAAGAAAGGCACCATTTATACAGATCAATTTGCCACAGAAATAAATTAAGTTGTTTTTCAGTCACAAGCCTTGTTTTAGCTTTTTCCAACATCGATGTACAAAAACTGTACGATTTGTTTATCAGATAAGAACTGATTGTTAAGGAGAAAAACCTTTTGGAATTTTCTCATGAGCATCATAATTCAGAGAAAGCATTATTTTCAAGCTATTTTCTTAACATGCCAAAAAAATGCAAAATTGGTCCCCCCTCTTCAAGAGCCATTTCTAACTTTTCAGGGAAATTCCATTTAAAGAATATTACTCTGTCATATTATCTGCCTTGACCACACATGAAATATATTCTGATTATGACACATATCATATAACTGGATGCTAGTTCAGGCCCCTTAACAGAAAAACAAAAGGAATTCACGAAAACATGAAATGTGCGAAATAAAACAAAACCTGTGAATGAAACTTCCCAAGATTCAATTGGGAACTGCAGTCTACAGTGCAACATGAAAAATTTATATTTGGTTGAAATACATTTGAAGACGTTGACTGTTCTGAACTCTAGGGGTTTTTTTGGCTGGAGGGAAGGGAGTTTCAAAAGGTAATAAACAAGAGCAAGGGTTAAGAATAACAAACAGTGATAAGGAGAAACAAGAGCTGTTGCTGAATCCATTGTTATCAACAATGATAATTTCTTAAGGAATCAGAAACCTTAGTCTGAATTTCTGTTTTTAATTTACACTAAGACAGCCTTGCCTATAACTTGCCCAAATATTAAGACTTCTCCCCTTATTGGGTTTAATCTTCCCATTAGACCATGGCTGATCATGGGTGGGGTGGGGTGGGTTGGGGGAGATAAGCCTCCTCCCTTGTTCCCACCTCCCACTTGCAGGTTCCCAAGACACCTTGGGAAACTTCCCCTTTGGGTCTATTGTACTTTTATTTATTTGTTTTAACTCTGGTTAATAGAAGCAGGCTAAGTTCACCATCAACAAATAACCTTTGTTATTTGTTGTGGATATTCAAAAATGGAAACAAAATGGACTGGATTCATCCTCGTCCATGAACTGGGAAAGAATAGAAACACAAACCTTGTGTGTGTGAGGAAGGGTAGGACCATTCATTTCTATCATAATAGGTAATACAAGCACAGCCCCTGGGTTATATTCAGAACAGTGACATCAGGGGTCCCAGAACAGTGTTAGTTAGCTTTATTAAAGGCAGTGAGGATGGTAGGGAAAGACTCCAATGGGCCAATTTCCACTGACTACATTATGGCCTTGGATGCTGCTCTCCCTTGACTTTTAAAAGCAGCTTTTCAGAGGATGCTATGGAAAGAAAGGTGTGCTGGATACCCCCTTCATTGGATCCTGGCAATCCTACTACATTTTCAGATATGGGGAAGAAGGCAACCAACTGGCATTGATCAGCATTTTATCATACCCCAAAATAAGAGGAAATAATTTCAGTTCTTCAGATTTTGTGAAAAGTAGGGGAGAAGGGGAATTAAACTTCGTTCAGCAAAAAGACAAGGCCTGGAGGGGAGAGACTGCATTCTGACAATTGTGCCTCATGTCCGAATGCACTATGCACTAAAATAAGGAAGAGGTAAGGGGGTTTACTTCAGCTCCTTCATAGGACTCAAAAGATTTACATTACAAATATATTTTTTATCACACTTAGATGTTTATTATACAAGTCAATTTCAATGCAGGGAAAGAGGGAAGAGTTCACAAAGTTCAAAGCACAAATGTGTTTTCCAGCTACGTACTTTTTTTTTCAAGGGCAAACTCATAACTCCCTGATCTTTTCAGAATAATAAGCAGCACAGCTTTTTTTTTTTTTTTTGAAGAAGGCAATAATTCTAATTATCAACAGGCAATTCCTGGAAAACTCTTTCCTCAAAAAGTTTGAGAGCAAAAGGACCTGTGTCAGATTTTACACATCAGCACCAGTGAAAGTGGATTCCAAATCTGTTGTAGGAAATAGCTGATTCACTCTCAAAGAAAAATCAGAGCTTCTGTTCCTAATCTAAAACCAATAAAAACAACATACTAAGGTGTGCTTTCTCTTCAATTTTTTTTTAAAATATATTATAAAATTAGATGCAATTATGTACAGTTTAAACCTTCGGCCAGAAGATATAACAAAGGCTGTTCTTAAGAATGGCATGCCATTGTTTCCATGTCCCCCCAATGAAGGTGGGAGGGAACTCCAGATAGAAAGGATTATTTCCACTGAAAAGAGTCTGACTTCATGACAAGTAAAATGCATAATCTAATTTCATTTTTTGAAGAACCAAAATCACAAATACAAAGTGTTGATGGGGGTGGGGTGGGGTGTAGAAGTAGGTATGATGATGAATGTGATTGATAAATAGCATTTCATGGAGAAGGCAGCCTTATGCTGACAAACTCCTTACAGTTGGATAGTTGCATGTCTTCAGCATTAAAAGCATGAAACACACAAACAGAATACCTGACCTTAAAAACAATCCAACATTAGTGAAAGCAATGATAAAAAGCAAAAGAATGCCTTGTGTAATTTTTTTAAAAACTTCAGCAGTGTAGAATGTTGGTTCTTTCCCATGCCTGATTTCCCAAAATATACCTACTTGTTTCTAAAATATTATGGAGTACATTGAAAGTTCTCTACTCTGTAGAAAATTTAAGGGGTTTTAAATATCTGTAGCTGGCAATTATTATGCAAAATAATTCCACCTAATGTATATAGATTTGATGGAAACAAAACAAAACACAACAGAACAGAACAAAACAGATCCTGAATACTTGAGTTGGATTATGAGAAGATTGGGGAAAATTATGATGATGTAATACTAGATGAATGAATATGAGTGTGAGTGTGTGTGTGTGTGAGTGTGTGTGTGTGTGTGTGTGTGTGTGTGTATTTTCAATCTTAGTAGGAACAGTCACTAGTTTGAGGAGCTTCTTCAAGACAAGAAAGAAAAGAATTGCCATTTATCCATCTATATACTTACACACACAAACACACCTCTAAACTCACAGAAGAGGTCAAGAGCCCACTTGTTAAGCTGACAGAATTAACAACTGGATTATGGTCTTGGCTTAATTCTATAGTGCCCAGTTATCAGATTAAAAAGGCTGACTTTCATCCCACCCACACCTTCAAAAATAAAGCAACTTCCTTCTCCTCCCCAGATGCCAATGGGACTGAAAGTCCAATCTGAACCTTAGGAACTTGCATTTGTTTTATTTGAGGTATCTTCTCATTTCTGATTCTAAGGTCAATTACATACATCTTCACCTTTCTTTGACTAAAATCAATTACATCCAGTATCTGTGCTGTATTCCCTAACTGAGTATTAACTGGATAAGTACAGCAACCTGCCAGAAATAAATGAGCACCAATACATAAACAGCACATAGGATAATTAGAGCAGAGCTTTAACAGGAAAACCCTGGTCTGTACTGAATCAGGACATTTGCCCCTCTTTTTTGTTTTAAATTAAAAAAAAAGTCTTTAAAAAGAAGGGGGTGACAAAAACCAGGAAGAGAAAAGGTGGCGGTGGATGCAATGATAGTTACATAAGGTACCCAAGCTGCCTGTCATTCACAGGCAGACAAACTCAGCTGGAGGTGGTGAAGGGAGCTGATGCATTATTGGTACTTGTAGCTGTGGCACCTGTTACTGCAAAGCCAGTTGGAGGAGCTATGGAACTGTGGCTGGGTTGCAGGTCCTTGGGAATGCCACTGTGGGAGCTTAGTTGGTGGCCAAAGGCTGCACTGAACTGTGGGAGCTGCTGCTTAGGAGAAGTGGAGGCCATGAGTTCAGAAGATGCAGCACCCATGCCACTGAAACTGGTCTGTGGTAACCCCGGAAGCACGCTGGAGCTGTTGGGGGTCACGGTGGCGAAGGCAGGCTGGGTGGTCTCTGAGTGCGATGTAGTAGGCGGTGTAGACAGGGAAGTGGAAAGGAGGTGTCCATCTGCACCAAGCAGGTTACTAAATGGAGAAGGGTCACCAAGGTTTACAGGGAGACTCCCCCAGTGAGTTCTGGGATTCACCACCCCACTAAGTGGCACCTCCAGTTGCGATGGGAGCAGATGCTGTGCTATGATGGGCATCTCAGTAGAGAAAGTAGCTGCCAAATTATCGCTAGAATAAGAGGTGGAACTGGGGGACCTTATATGGTCACTGTAAGGTGATGGCACATGCTCACTGTCATAATGGCTTCCATGGGGTGAGGAGTGTGAATGGTCACTGCTGTATTGCTGTCGTGAGGTGATTAGGTCATCTGCCTTGCTTAGCAGCTGGGCAGGGTGTGGCCTCTGGGAGGCATGGCTGCCATCGTGAAGTCCTTGAAACTGTCCCGGGAAGGCTCTCTCCCCAAGCGCACTCTGGCTTATCAGAGTAGCCGAAGTAAGGCCAACGTTGGCTGGGGCAGAGAATTGCCCCTGAATCTGCCCTGCCAGGGGCGTAGATGGGTTGGATAAGGTAGCAGAACGGAGCAAGTTCTCATCAAGATCCAGGCTAGAGAAATTGTCATCATGTACTATGTGCCCATTCAGCAGCTCACCTAGATCTGCATTGACTTCTCGGCTCAAAGATTGAATTCCTGAAGTTTCAGCACCTGGGGAAAACACCCCTATTCCTCTGTCCGATAGTTCCTGAACTGGTACACCGTCTGTTTGAGTGAGCACACCAATAGTACTCAGGCACTCAAGAGAAGTTACAGCCTGCAAGGCCCGTTCCAGTTCCTCTGCCTCTTCAGTGGTAGGGAGGAGGTCTCCATTTTTACCTTCATCAAAACAAAAAACAAAAATACAAAATTAGCCTCTCTCTTACATATACCTTGAGACAAGCTGTTAAGATATTTAATGTAGCAGAGATGTCAACCAATTGTAACAGGTAACTCCAAAATCTGTGGTTTGCAAAAGAAGAATCTCCATGATTTACCAAATGAAAATATTCTTTTTGTGTAAATAGGAAGCCAATCCAGATCAGAGTGTTAGTAGACAGATTTTTTTTTCCAGTTCTCCAGTCTACAGCTGAGAGAGAGTGACTGTCCCAAAGTCACCCAGTTGGTTTCCATGCCTAGGGGAGGACTAGAACCTGGGTCTTCAGGCACCTTAACCAGAATATCATACTGGCTTTCACTGTTAACAATAAGGATAGTTAATTCTCAGGATGCAGTATACACAAAACAGTTTTGCCAGATCTACTTAGACTAACATTTTGACATATAAAGGGATAAAAGAGAAAATACACTTGATTCTCGGTTATTTCAAAAACCATGCAATATCTGTGCTAATCTCTGATTTACTTATACTATTTATTACCTTTCAATTTTTTTCAATAATTATGCATGCAGCTAATATTAAATAAAATGTATGAAGTCTTTGAATAAAAATTAAGTAAGACAGCAGAACAAAATATATGTAACATTACGTTCAATGACATTTTAAAAGAAAATCCAGATTCCAATGTGACACTAAAGTAATAGTTAAGGGAAAATTGTGATGTTGGTGCAAACCTCCTTGGGGAAGTAAGCCATCATTGAAAAAGCCTTTTCACCTACTGGTGCTTGTCACCTTTCTGAAATGGGGGAGATAAAAAGAAGAACTTGGAGAAAGTTCTTATTACCATGGAAAGTACACGGGAGGGGGAAATGTGCTTCAAGGAAGACAGTTTTCTGTAATAGCAAACTTGTAAGATTCACAGTGGACAGTTGCAATTAGTTTTTATTCAGAGCTGTATTTTGTTTGTAAGCCTTTTTTAAAACTTAGCCTTCTTTACATTCATAAACTTCAACATTCTTTTGTAAATAACAAAAGCAGCAACTGAACCTCAAACCTGGAAACAAATGTAAAAATAAAAAGCCGCATAACATTAATATTGTCAAAATCCCTTTACATACAGTACCTTATTAAAACTCTACATTTTAAAATGGGAGGAAAATATAACATGGTTTTGTGAGGCAAAAAAGACCAGTGTAGTAAAATCGCATCACTTCAAAGCGGATTTCTTTCAGGTAGGGAACAATAACATCTATCTGACATGCAACATTAGAACAAACCTTGAGCCATTTACTTATTCCATTCCCATCTTTCAGCAGTTTCTCCAGTATATTTGATTTTGAAATCATGCAACTAGTTCCAAAATGTCAAGTCACCCTTTTATCTTACAACTCAGCTTTGAGTGGCACCTACTGTTAGCACTGAATGTCATGTAAAATCAAAAGAAGATACCTTCAAAGAAATCAAAATCTTGCAAGTCATCAGGCAGTCGTGGTAGGACGTCAGAGAAGTCCTCCTGATTCAATTCCAGGTCATGTGGAATGTCTGTGATTTCATTGGCAATGTCATCTGGCAGCTCATCTGTACTCAGCTCAGGTGTGGAGGGACTCCTAAGATACAGGGAAGGTAGTCAAATGGTTTGGTGAAGAACCAGATCCAGTGCTGATCACCCAGCCATGGTGAAACAGTCTGTTTCTCTTTTCAAATGTTTTAAAGAGTTCCCACAATACAGTTTAAATCCATGAAGAGAAAAGAGGAACTTATATGGCTACACCAGAATCCTAACATTAGAAAATGCTTTTGACAGGCGAAGAAGCCATATCTCTCTTCTTTTTCCCAATAGCGTGCACACTGGGCTGACATCAGAGCTGAAAGCCTGCTGAACTAAAGATTGACACAGAAAAAAACCACTGCCTACATTTGTGTCAGAGGATGTAACACTGTCAGCCGCTCATCTCATTAGACAAGAGGAATTTAAATATAGCTTTAAGAAGCAGGTACAAATATAGTATGTCTTTAAAAAATAGGGACGTGGGATACACCCATCACTCATACCATTTGCAGCATGGGTCCAAATAGCTTTCTTTGATAGACACGGGACCTCTAGTGATCATGTACTGGGATTCTAACTCAGACAGCACATTGTCAGGAGAAGAGAAATTAATACCACTTTTTAAATATCAGCTCCATTCCTGAGATGTAATGCAGTTTGAAGTGCTAGTAGGCAGTATTATTTTAACTTCTCCAAGTTAAATGAGAAGGAGAAATTCATAGGAACTGATGGAAAAATAATTATCTTTGAATTTAAGACTAAACTATAAGGAAATGTAAAGCATCAAAAATCTCTACAATGATTGCTTTCAGGACTAGTACATGTCAGTGAACATACTTGTTGATTTTGTAACATTTAGGAGTTTGTGTGACACCAAGGTTGCTATATTACATCTCAATAAACTGAGGCACTATCAATGTTATTAAGAACCCATAATCATTAACCACATAAACATATGAATGTGTCTTGCTCATATATGCCGGTAATAGCTGCATAACTACAGTTCTGTCTTTTCCAGTACAGGGGGTCCTCACTTAACAACTGCAATAGGAACCAGCAACTCCATGACACAGTCATTAAGTGCAATGTCACATGACTGTGCCAGCTTAAGACATCAGTTCTATCTGCAGCTGTTAAGCAAACCACTGTGAGTCATTAAGAGTGATGTCATATGAATGTAAGTTGCAACTTCCTGCCGACTTCCTTATTGACGTTGCTTATCAGAAGCCAACTGCAAAGATTGCAAATGGAAACTGTTGTAATTGCGAGCCAGTTGCCAAGCACCCAAATTGCAATCATGAGACTGCAGGCAGGATGCAATGGATGCAGTTTCAAGAACCACTCATAAGTCTCATTTTTCAGTACTGTCGAACGATCACTAAACAAGTGGTCAGTAAGCGAGGCCTACCTGTATTCTGAAACAAAATAATGTAATAGGTACAGTAAATAAATGTTCTATATATTTATTCAGAGCTGGGCACTGACCGTATATGAGCTATCTCCATTGGCAGTGAGATGCTGGTGGGCATAATAAGGTTTCCTTGGGGTACAGCAGGAGGAATTGGCTTTTGGGGGCGCCGTGGCCCTCGTCTTCTCTTTTTCTTGTGTTTTTTGGTAAGCGCCGGGGGCTTTGTTTTTTTCCTGGGTTTCTTCTGCTGCTGGTGTTGAACTTTACGACAGCTGTCTCCTCTCAAGAAGTTATCCTTTCAGAGAGGGAAAGAAGACATTAACAAATATTTTTCTTTTTTCTTTTCCTTGAGATTCCAAGAGTATAATTACATCACAAAATTCAGACAGACTATCTGACAACGTGAAAAACCAGCCATGAACCTCATTTTCAACAATAGCAAGGGCAAGAGAACTAACAATATATAGAGGCCAAAATATTTCCAAATGTAATCATAACAGCATAAATGTTAATTTAAAATAAGATCCGCGGGTATTTGAAGGCTAGAAAAATAATGATATTGAAATCATTAGAAAGAATGACTCACAGAGGCTAAAGTTGCAAATAATCAGATTATTTTTCTGTCAAGTGGATTAGTCAGTTTAGCATATCACACTGTTATCGGAATGGTCCTGCTTATCAGAACAAATGGAAAATACCACAAATCAAAACAGACTAGGAAACAACCATTTTGAACTCAGAACAATTTATACATCACTACTTTGTAACAATTAATGAGCAATAACTTTAGGACAATATTCAGAATTTATCCCAAAAGTGCTTTTTAAAGAGGCAACTGCACTTTGTTTTTTTCCTTGAAGGCATTTCGCTTCTCATCCAAGCTCCTAGATGACTGAGAATCTCCATAGACATTCAGAATTTATGTGTCTTTGTCTATATTAGTTTTGCAAACATTTAAGGGACTGTAATAAAGAAGGAAGTTTTGAAATATAGAAAAGCTGAGTAAGTGGAGCCTGCATCAAACTATGACAGGAAACTTAAGTACCTTCCCATAATCCTTTTGGTTAGCTCAATAAGATAGTTTATATCCTATTATTTTTTATCATAATTGGCAAACCATTTTACAGCCTTCTGAAAAGAACTGTAAAAGTGGAAAACTCTGCACTTAGAGCTTATCTGTTGGTTTGCTACAACTTCTGTTGCTCTGAATGTGTATGGGGTTTTTTTCTTTGTTTTGTTTTTTTGCTTGACTATCAAATGTACTTACCATTTTTTTGGCATGTTCTTCACATAAAGGGGTCTGATGTGTAATGTCAAAAACGGGCACAGAGCATTGCTGTCCATCAGCAAACTTAGCTGTACAACTTGAAAAAAGCTGCTGCGATCGATTCAAGAGGATATCTATATATATGTATATATATACCAGTTTAAAGAATAATATGCAATACTGTTGAGATTTGAGTACAACTTTATTTTCAAAGAGTTTAAAAACCCCACACCTTTAAAAATGTAATTTATTTCTGTATTTCAAAATTTGGAAGATTTAATAGCAGACTGCCTTCCAGCAGAACTGCCAATGATTTCCTATTGTCTTAAGATGGGTTTACTGAATTAGGTATTTTGCTAATGAGCCAGTGTTCGTTTCCTAAAAATTCTTAATCAGAATTGTCAGAGGAAGACAGAATATAATCAGTAGATTATTTTCTAATGAACTAATGGAAAACTAGATAATATATTAAAAGGAAGATTCTACAGAGAGGAAATCAATAAATAGGATTCTGAATTTGAACTTAGATTGCTCATAAAAGGTTAGGGTTAGGGTTACTAGGAATCTCTTTAATCTTTCTCTAGATATGTTTCCTTGCTCAATTTGTAGCAGATATATTCCTTCAAAATTATGTTTTCATGCAATACTGCTTCACTTCCATGGTCATAAAAATATGTTCAATATTTAACATGTCTTCTCTACTTAATAAATACTAAAATGAGCAATGCTATGTCCGGTACAGCAAGACAATGTGTACTAATGCCTAGCGACTGTTTAAAACCATAAGCTTGGGGAGACAAGCTAGATGATAAAATCTATGATGTGTGAAAGACAGGCTGATTTACTGATACAAATAATTGCACAAATAAATATAGTTCATGGGATTGATTACTTGTACAGACAATACTTTAGATCATGGTTGCCAGATATGTAAAGTAATTTAATGCATATAAGCATGAAGGATGGAATGAAAATCTCTGAATGATCTGCAGGGTATCTGGAAGGATTACTAACTTCTTTAGTATCAACAGCAAGTGACTCTCTCCCATTCTAGAGTCTGTTGAAATGAAGAAGGCAAGACAAACAGAAGGTCCTAATGAGGAGCAATGCCATAAGCTCCATTTATTACTGGTATTGAAAACAGATCTTGGGGCTCAGAACACATACTTAAAAGTATAAGTATACTAAGTATATTTCTTCTGTACCATCTATTATTGATCTTTAGGGTTCTAATGAAAACAAAGTAAAACCCACAAGTCTGTAGATTATGCTAACATGTATAATTGTTCAACTCTAATCTAGAAGTAGCTTACATGACCAGATTTTTAAAACATTTCAGCATTATGATTATGTACAGTATGCTATTTTCTTTCAGATATTTTATTCCTATTTCATCTGCAAGGTTATTTCTATGTTGTCATTCCTGCCTACATTGCTGACTTTATAATTGTCAGTTTTTTCATGCCTAGAAAGAATATAAATTAAGGATAAACCTGTGTTTAAAAAAAATAATGGAAGAAAATGCTGGAAGAGATTTAAGTGACTGTATAAAGTATGAAGAACAGGGTAAAAGGAAGACATTAAAACTCTGAGCTCATTTAATCTAATTTGGAATGTTTACTTTCTATTTCATTGCTTCTGCAATTCATATATTCCTGGACTCACAGCTTTTGCTAGATGGACAGGTAGACCATGTCCAGGAGGCCTTTGCAGTTTCATCAGCTGCAAAGTTGAAACCTTACTTGGAGTGGGAGGACCTTGCAACAGTGACTCATGCTCTTATCGTCCCTTGGTTAGATTGCTGCAATTCATTTTACTTTGGTGCCTTTGAAGACCATTCAGAATGGTCTTCAGCATGAAGTAGCTCATTTGTTGGCTGGCATGAATCATGATGAACATATTGCATCTATTTTATAGGCCTACATTGGTTGCCAAAAGTTTTCCAAGCACTAGTTTTGATTAATAATGCTCTTTATAGCTTGACACCTGGATACTTACAGAACTATCTATCTAACTGTATTCAACCCAACTGATAAATTCCCCTCAGGAGATTTGCGATACCCCTTCTCCTGGGAAGTATTCCACATCACACCACCTACATTATGAAACAAGCTCTTTCTAGAGATTAGCACGGGTCCCTTGCTGATAACTTTCCAGAAGCTTAAAGATGAAGCTTCTCTGGGCTATCTTTAAGAAAGAATTATGATTGCTACTATATAGATGTCTGTTGTTATTATTATATATGGTATTATCTTTTAATATTTTATTATTCTTTGGATTTTTGCTGCATTTTAGTATATTTTAAATCACTGAGAGTCCTGAAGATTCAGCAGATAGAAATTTGATATGATACAGTAAATAAAATAATTAGCAGAACTTATCTACTCCTACAGCTAATGCATTCACCATTTTATCTTTATTTTTTATCTATTTAAAAAAATGCTGAAATTTTAACCAATAACTAGTCATTAAAATCAGACAAAATTATGCTATACTCACTATTTCTAAGTATGGAGTTGCAGGCTTAATTTTCCAACTACGCTTTCTTGCCTTATAAATCAATTATACCGGCCTACTTTTAGAAGTCAATCTGCTCTCTTAATGCACAGTGCAAAAGAAGTACAACCAAATACAGATGTCAAATGCTATTTACTGAAAACAAAAATAGACCAAAATTCATCCCTTTCATCCCCTGCAAATAAACAGAGGAATAATGAAAAGGATACGTTGAAAACAATGTTTAGTGAATGGAAGAGCCTTGTTAGTGCATGGTTCACCCTTTGTGGTTCCACCGCATGGTGATGCATCCCTCTGCTTCATTTGGCTTGAGCTGAAATAGATGCACAGAGAGAGAGAGAGAGAAATAAATGTTTATTAACATAGTCTTATCAAAAATCTTAAAGTTTAATTATTGTTCATGTCCACTTTCACATTACAGAAGTATTTTATCCATCCTGCAAAACATTCACAAACAGGAGAAGGTATCAGTATTTATTTCTAGTTAGAAGATGTTACCATGTGTAATAGACAAGTACACTGTATAACACAGAGATTGCACTCTTTGTAACATCCAATGTATTTATTCTCTATATAATACACAATTAAAATAATTAATAGATACCTTTCTGTTCCTATTGAGTACAAATATGCTTGTATAGACAAAATACAAGTTCCTGAGAAGCTGTTTTTCTATTAAAACGCACACATACAAATATAAATAGTATTACGGGAAGACAGATTGAGTAAAAATTTCAATAGTTAAGGATCAGGGTTTCAATATTCTTATCTGTCTCTTTACAAATAAAATGAGACTTAATTATTTAAAATATCAAAAAATTCTGTGTATAATGTGCAAAATAGTGCTAATTTGCACATATAATTTACAAGATTTTGAACTAGATTTGTGACCATAAGGCTTTTGTCAGCCTAATATATCAGACTATACTCCTATTCCCAGATCTCTTAGGTGGATTTGATATCAATAATGAAATTAATTCCACTACAGAAGGTGGAAGTGAAAAACTTCTGTTTGGCATTTGCAGTATTAGGTTCACAAGTGTCTGGTATATTTTAATAACTGTATGTAATTGTTGATTTTGAAATGAAAAAAACAGTACACTTCCAGTGAAAATCAACTTGTACCTTCTACATCTAACTTAATGGAAGTCTCTCAAAGTGGTGAGCTGGTACCAGCGGTGGGTTGCTCCCAGTTCGGCCTGGTTCTTAGAACCGGTAGAGGTGGCAGCAGGAAGCTCTGCCCACCCGCCCGGGACGCTCCACCCACCTGCCCGGTCGCGCACACGCACGCGAACTGGTAGCAATGGGTTTTAGAACCCACTACTGGCTGGTACCTAATAATGATAATGGATAAACTGATGACTAATAAACTGAACTCAATCTAGACAAGTTAGATACACTGTCAATTGGCTCTTTACCACATTAGGAAAATAGGATTTAAACAATTTTGGACTGAAATTTTGGACTGAAATGCACTCTCCTTGAAAAACTAAGTAATGCATTCTGGGGATATTATTTGTTCGTTCAAAATTCATTCAATTTCAGAAGCCACCTGAGTCAATAATTCCAATTAGGTTTCTCCCTCTCTCTTTCCCTCTCTCCTTCTTGTTCATTGATGGGACCCAAAGCATGCCCACTTTGCCTGATCTTACCAGATGAATCAAAAACTGGTGGACTCACAAGCAGCCAGGTCCTACGCTATGAAGAGCTTTATAGATGATAACCAGTTCCTTGAATTGCACTCAGAAGTCAATAAAAAACCAGTGCAACTTGGAAGCCCATATAGGAGCATACCACAACAGATAATCCTACAAAACCCTACCTCGGGCATCTCAACTGAACCTGTCCAATCAAACTCCAACTCTGAAATCCAGGACTGAGCTGGAACCCCAAATTGTAGCCTTAAGTGTCTTCTATTTCCTGATGTAGGTGAGTCACCTCTCTTGACCAGAAATATCTTGGTAACTGTTACCCATGCTTCAGGGATATAATGAAATAAGAGGGATAGCATTAGCATTAGATTCCATTAACCCATTCCAAGGTCATTTATGGGAAAAAGCCCCCTGTGCCCATAATACTTTAGACTTTATTAGTAAGAGCTGGAATCAATCTGAATTCAGAACTAAAACCTATTACCAATGTTGGTAATTAACCAATAATATTCTGTCACTCTTAATTTGGAATGGATTTGCTATGTGGGATTATTCTCAGGTAGAAAAACCATAGATGCAAATTAATAATATTAGAAGATTCGATTCTTAGATTTTGTTGCTGAAATTTTCCAAGTTCCATTAAAACACCATTTTGCATTTCCCAAGAATTAGGTTGCTGCAGTTGTATGGGAAAGTCCCTCACCTGGTCCGAGGACATGAAGCTCTACGGAGTTCTCGAATCAGCTGCCCAGCATATTCCGGTTCTCTGTTTGCTGCCCGCAGCAATGCTTTCCGGAAAGTATGTTGGCATTTCCTTTGTTGAGATTCTGCCCGCTCCAGGCGGCAGAGGTGCTTGTATTTCTGCTGAAAGTAAGTGCAAAGTTGGGAAATGCGGGTTCTCCTGCCACTGGCATAATCATCATCAGGCCTGTAAGATTGGAGAAAGGGGGAAAGCTGATAAAATAGCCTGCATCCTGTTCCAGGTAGGGCAGCAAATAGTGTATTAGCTGCAACTGTACAAAAGCCCTCTGGTCATGCCCCATCTGCTTTTTGAGCAGAAGACCCCACATTTGCGAGCCCAGTCTTTCCGCAGTAGTACAGCTCCAACAAAAGTCAAAGATGAATCAATAGCCACATCATCTTGCTTGGGCTGCGTTCTAGCTAATTTTTCTCCATCCAGACTCTGACAGCCTCTAGACATTAGGTCATGACTTCCACAGCATCTCCCAATGAGCTGGAGTGGAGATATTATCTGCATATTGATGAGATAAATGACCTCTCCGAGTGGTTCCATGTAGATATTAAGCAGGATAATGAAAAGGACTGAACACTGAGGCATTCTGTAATGAACTGCATATGGGTCTAACATTCCTCCCTGCAACCACCATTTGGACCTACCTACTTTGGTAAGAGGCAAATCATTACAATATCATGCCCCCTCCTCCCAACTCCCAATAGATAGTCCAAAGGTCAACATTATTGCAAACTGCTAAAAGATCTAGGAGGACTTTCTCCTTCAAATCTAATCACTGGTCATTTTTAAAAGTCATTTATCTCCCATGCTGACCTCCATGATTGTAAACAATCTGTATCCCCTATTAAGTACAATTGCAACCCCACGATCTTCTCAATAATCTTCCTCACAAAGCTACGATTAGATAGGATGGTGTTTAATTTCATTAGATCCAGGCCTGCCCTCTCAAGGAATGAGTGAACCACTCCCCTTCTAAGGGATTAATTTCCCTTTCCCCCAGAGGATCATTGACTATAACCTAGATCCAACCTCCATCCCTTTCTTAGTCACTTTTATTAGCCATATAGGACAGGGGTCCAACATACAAGTGGCTGAGCTAAGACTGCAGAGGTTCTGTCCACTTTTGGGGGAACTACAGGTACAAAAACCTCCAACATAACAGCACATGACATCATTTCTGTATTTTGTTAAAATCTGTCCATCTGGCTTCCAACTTGGAGTAAATGTGAGCAATATTAGCAATGAAATATTCAGCCAGATGATCATCACCAACATTGATTAGATCTTCCGATCCATCCTTTCCCAAAAGGATTAGAGAGACTTTTCCAGGTGCAAGAAGGAAACAGGGGCTTGCATCCCTCTGTTCATTATACTTTGCCACTTTTAACACTACTTGCATCTGATCAATTTTGCTTCTTGTTTTTTAGCAGTGTGACTCCAGGCATCTCTTTACCCGCTTCATTTCCTACTCAGTGGGACAACTCAATGAACCAAAGGAACAGCAAAGAATCAATGGATAGCAAGAGGTCAATCAATGGTAATTCTGTTGAGTCCTTCTATGTTCCAAAAATCAACAAGGTGTTCAACAAATTTACAAGGAAATTATCCAAAGAAATGGATCCACTATTCCTGTTGGAAATCTGCTATCTGGAGGGGCCATTTTAATGAGTCCCTCTTCCCAGGAGAAGGGGCGTTGGTCTTACCTGATATGCCTCTTCTCCGAAATGTGGATATAGCATCCAGGAATGGGTTAAATCCATCTGCTCTCTGATTGGACTGAGTCTGTCAAAGCTGTTTAGGTGCCGCCCTTGTTGCTATGCTTGACAGCTTGAAACGAAGAAGCGAAGCGACAGACTCCATTGTGCCAAAGCCAATTAAAGGCATTCACCCAGGCTGACCGAAGCCAACAGCCGACATTGATCATACAGGGCAGGGCTGGATGCTACATCCACATTTCGGAGAAGAGGCATATCAGGTAAGACTAACGCCCCTTCTCCCTCATAGTGGATATAGCATCCAGGAATGGGACATACCAAAGCTGGCTGTCCATATGTTGCTAGACTGGTGCTGAGGAACTAGACCTGAATGACCTGCTGTAACACCCTCCTGCCAAAGGAAGCTTCGGCCGATGCAAAAACGTCAATTTTATAGTGCCTCACAAAGGGAGAAGAGGACGACCAAGTTGCTGCACGGCACACTTCTTCGAGGGACGCCTGAGTCGCCCAAGCTGTGGAAGTGGCGGCGCTCCTCGTAGAGTGGGCGGTGATATGAGATGGCGCTCGTACACCTTAGCAATTGTGGCATGAATCCAGCGTCCCACCGTGGATGGTGTTACCTTGCGACCTAACGAAGCCAGTTGAAACGATAGAAACAGCGATTCTGACTTGCGAAACACTGCCGTCCGTTTGATATAAATACGCAGAGCTCGCCGCACGTCAAACGTATGCCAGCGTCATTCCGAAGAGTGAACTGGACGAGGACAAAGGTTAAGGAGAACAATCTCCTGTGCCCGATGGAACCACGTGTTCACTTTCGGCAGGAAGGCCGGATCCAATCTAAGAACCACCTTGTCCTTATGGAAGATACACAAATCGGACCTGGCCAACAACGCAGCCAACTCGGACACTCTCCTAGCCGACGTAATGGCCACCAAGAACGCCACCTTACACGTAAGGTGGCACAGACTGGCCTCCCGAAGTGGTTCATATGGTGAACCCATCAGGGACTTCAATACCTTGGGAAGGTCCCAAGTAGGGTAGCGGTATATGACCGGAGGAGCGATGTTAGCTGCATCCCGCAGGAAACGTCGGATATGCAGATGAAGTGTCAACGAATCAGTGTGGCCGCAAGACAAAACGGACGACAGAACCGCTACTTGTCTACATAAGGTGTTCGGGCTAAGTCCTATATCCAGGCCGTCCAGGAGGAACTGGAGTACGTTGGTAGTCAAAGCCTCGGAGGGAACGATGGATGACTTTGCACAATACCTGCAAAAGGTCCACCAGGTAGCGTCATAGATGCGGGTAGTGGAAGGCCTGCGGGAGGCCTGCATAGTATCGATGATCCTGGAGGGGATATTGTCCTTCCTCAGAGCGATCCGCTCAAGCGCCAGGCGGTCAGTTTGAACCACTGAGGGTCCAGATGGATCAATGACCCCTGGGAGAGAGAGTCCGGCCTCTGAGACAACCTCCAAGATGGAGACACGGATTCAGAAGATCTGCAAACCACAGTCTGCAAGGCCTGTAAGGTGCTATGAAGATGACCTCCGCCTTCTCTAGTAGAATCTTCTGTATCACCTGAGGTATGAGTGGAAGCGGCGGAAATGCGTAGAGAAGGCCTTTGGGCCACGGGACCCAGAGAACGTTGGTCCCCATTGCCCCCGGGTTTGCAAATCATGTGAAGTAATTGCTGAGCTGGGCATTGTTCGGAGCAGCAAAAAGGTCTACCTCCAGTAGTCCGAATCTGTCCATCAGCTCCCTGAAGAGTGTCGGATGCAGTCGCCATTCTGCGTGATCCACCAAGGACTGCTGAGCCAATCGGCTTGAACATTGGCGACACCCGAAATGTGGTCCGCCCGAAGGGAGATCAGATGATTCTCCCCCCAAAGGGCCAGTTGACAGGCCTCCGTCATCAGGGCCTGGGACCTCGTGCCTCCCTGGCGGTTGACATGCGCCTTGGCCGCAATGTTGTTGGTCATCACCAACACATGGTGACCTGTCACCAACGGGCTGAAATGGCAAAGGGCTAGATGTATTGCCCGGAGCTCCAGCCAGTTTATACTGCGTTTGCTTTTTTGCTCGGTCCACTGACCTTGGACCATATGAGCGCTGTTGTTCATTGTTCATGAGCGCTGGCCGACCTGGATGCCTTAGATGAGGAGGAGGGCGTATCTGAGCCCTTAGAAATGTGCTCTGTTTCTTCAGCCCTGTGCCGGCTTTTATGACCCCTGGTAGAGTCAGAAGCGGCTGATGATGACGCCCTGGAAGCCATGACGATGGTGACACCGGCGGGCCGCTGCCAATGTTAGAAAAGGCAATGTCACGTGCACTAGGACCAGATTAGGAATACTTTAGTTATAAGTTGTTGCCACAGGCAATGTGGTATGACCCAATTATCTGGTGTAACCCAGGCGCTGGAACTGAGCCGTGCCCTGGTGGGGCATGGCAGCACGTGAAATCACTGGGTCACTTTGCTGTGCCGTGCCCTGGTGGGGCGTGGCCTAGTCTGGCCATGCCCTTGTGGGGCGTGGCCCTGCTGTTCAGAAGTGCCGTGCCCTGGTGGGGCGTGGCAGGCTGCAGACCCGGGAGCGCCAACGCTCCACTGGGTAATGGTCAGCAGCTATCAGAGTGTCTTATAATGTTGTTGTTTATTTGTTTGGTATGAACGGCAATCGCACCTCCGAAGTAGCAAGGGTGAAATCAGCCCTCCTGAGGCAGCAGGGAGCGTGCGTTAGATGGCCGATGGGTTTAGAACCAGCACTTCACCGTAGATTTTACTCAAAATGGCCACCGCTTGCACAAAATGGCCGCAGTTTGCTCCAATGGCCGCCGCAAGTCCCGAGTAATGCAGCCGTCACAGACCCCATACAAACGATCGGTGCAAGCTGAGTCGGGCCATTGGTGCCCGGCTACCACGCTGTAATCCCCACGACGAGCCTTGCAGCAATTGAAAAGCAATGCCTGATTGCCTCGTCGGCTCTGCGTCTGGTGGATTGCTGCCTTTGTTGTCAACATGGCCACAGCGACCACTGACTATCAGCTGGGATCAAAGCACCGAGCGCCCGGTCGACTGTCAGTTCGGATCGGCTCCCCGATCCAAGGCACGGGTAAGTCCGTATTCAATACGCTCTCCCCAAAAAGCGCCCGATCGTCAAACGGCTAGCCGCGTTCCCAACTAGTCTCTCAGTGACAGTTAAGTGACAACTGCCTGAGGCAGCTCGAGCCGCAGCTCGGTTGCAATAAAAGTCCCGAAATTACCAATCGGTCTCCGATGTAACTAAGACAGCACACACACAGTAATAGAATAATAATAATGGAGAAACCTCACAGTGAATACAGCAACCAATTTTCACCAGTTATAGGAGGAATGGATTGGCACAACCGTCCTCGCTGAGCGACTGAGTGAAAAAACTGTCAAGCATAGCAACAAGGGCGGCACCTAAACAGCTTTGACAGACTCAGTCCAATCAGAGAGCAGACGGATTTAACCCATTCCTGGATGCTATATCCACTATGAGGGAGAAGTTGGTGGCTCTAGTTAGCCCCATTTTCATGAGGCAGTGAAGGAGGAAACCCCATTACAGTGGGTTGGCAGAAAAGTCCCTCAGAACCAGATTATTGTACAATGGATCTGAGGTAAATACCAGATCTAAAATGTACCCAGCTGTTTGGGGCAAGGCGGTAAGGATCTGAGAAAAATCTGTTTGTTTTTTTTAATAAATTTCTTTATTAATTTTCAAATTTTTTCCAACAATTACAATAAATCCTTAAATCTACTTATTTACACTATTAATAAATCTACTTATTTACACTGATTTCCTATTTGTACAATACAATATTTACAATATTCTGTGTCTTTATTTCATTTTATCCTTTTTTTGTTTTTGTTTTCTATCTTCAATCCATTGATACCAATTTTCCCATATTTCATAATATTCTGAGTCTTTTTGTCCTCTTAGTTCTATGGTTAATTTGTCCATTTCTGCACAGTCATAAATCTTCTTAATTATTAAGCTTTCCGTTGGTGGGTGAGGATTCTTCCAATAATGTGCAAACGCAAGTCTTGCAGCTGTTGTGATGTGTAAGATCAAGTATTTGATGTTTTTTCTATGTTGATTTTTGAATATTCCAAGTAGAAAAAGTTCCGGAGTAAATTCTATTGTTGTACCTGTTATTGGTTGCAACAACAAATGTATTTTTAACCAATAATTCCTCGCTTCGGGACATAACCACCATATGTGAAAGAAGGTGCCCTGTTCTTTTTTACATTTCCGACAACTCGGGTTTAAATTTCGGTATATTTTCGCTAATCTTGCTGGGGCCAAATACCAACGGTAAAACAGTTTGTAATGATTTTCTTTGTAGGATGCCGATTTTGTTAGTTTGTAGTTTCTATTCCATATTTGTTCCCAGTCGGCCAAGTGTATGTTATGCCCTATATTTTTTGCCCAAGCTAACATTGGTCCTTTAACTACGTCTTCAGCTCTTTCGAATTGTAACAGGTAATTGTAGAGTTTAGAAATAATTTTATCCTCTGGGCCCATCAAAAGTTTGTCTAATTGTTTAGTTTCTGTTTCAATTCCATATTCTTCGCTATCTTTTTTGTATCGAGATTGAATTTGGAAATAGGGCCACCAATCAATAGTTACAGTATACCCTGTTTCTCCAGATCTTCCTG
>QLTV01002419.1:746902-758512 GCA_003457575.1 Thermophis baileyi | reverse complement strand
TCTTCTCCTAGGCACCAACCACTATTCTCTTTCACCCGTTGACATTCGATTCTTTCCTCTTTCGAACCGATCACTCTCCATACATCCGCTTTCAGCAAATTAGCTTAGCTGTCTTTCGGCTCTCACTTTCAATCGCCGCCTGAATCCGCTTGGAGCTTCTCTTTGCCGATACGATCTCACTCACTCTCTCAGCTCTTTCTTCGGGAAATCCGGTATTTCTCACTTAACTTGTCAGATGTAGATTGTTTTGATAAGTTTGCTTCCAGATCTTTATGTGGCACACTGTAGCTTCGGGCCCGCCATGGTTACAGCATGATCGAGCACTTTAGTGTTGGGTTAGGGAGGGTGTCCTTCGCTCCGCCGGACAGCTGCTCTCCGCCTCGGCGATGCTCGGAATGCCCCTCTTCTCTGCTGAGTCCTCCAAACTTCTTGCACCCCGAAAGGTCCCCCAAACACTAAACAATTTCGGAGTTGAAAGACAGAGATCGTCTTTCTCCTCCTACCCTGCTCAGCGCTGCCACCGGAAGTGAAATCTATGTTTGTTATGATAGCCATGAATTCCTGAGATCCCCCAGGGAAAGGAGACTGAAATCACCCAATACTAAATGGCTGAATCTGCCCACTCTATAATGAAATCCAGCTACTTGGTTAGGCATGCTGTCATGCAGCTAGGAGCATAGTTCCATTGCAGCATTCCCATAATCCCCTAAATCATGAACAAGACCTCATATCCAGCCATTTGGGAACAGCATTTGCTAGCATTCGCAACAGCTAGCATCTCTGAGTAAACAATTGCCATATTACCTTTCCTGTCCCAGTGGTCAGGCCTGATGAAAAATGTGAAATTTGGCTGGACCAATCTCATGAAGTGGATGTCCATGCTCTTGTTCACAATTAAATCATATAAATGGCAATGCACTATATTTTTAGAAGTTCCTATCTTGTAAGTGAGGTGGCAACCAGTTATATTCTATTTATGAAATCTGTTCTCCTAAAAGGACCAGTTGGTGCTTTTATTAAAACTCTTTCAGCTTTTACCATCTGAGAAATTTTACCACCTGGGTCCATTGTTATTTTTACTTTGTTGCTTTAAATGTTGGTTGAGATATCAGGATTGCTTTTTTGTAAAAGTAAGAGCTACTTTTCCTGCCAGTGGAAGCAATAATTGATTCTCCTTTCCTCATGCAACCGCCCAGTGCCACTTCCTCTGTCAGTCTTCCCCAATATAGTGCATCCATCTACCAGGAAAAATATTGGTTTGGATGGGCAATATAAGAGCCTCCTTTTATAATGTTCCCATATGTGATTTCCCTACTTCAACGTGATCGACAAAGTTACTTTTTTCTACAAAAATCTTCTGTGGATTCAGTGGATCCAATTAAATATTTCAGAATTTTTTGACAGCCTTAATCATTAAGGCACCAGGCTTCGAACCAGGTAACTATGAGTTCTAGTACTACTTTAGGCATGAAAGCCAGCTGAGTGACTTTGGACTAGTTACTCACTCTAGCCTACAATGTCATGCTAGGTTGACCAGGCAGCCAATCAATTCCTGTCACAATCAATGGATCAACACTTGGCTGATCATTATCATCATCAACAACAAAAATCAGACACTGTGTTTGCAGGAAAATGGTAGAGAGAATCAAAAATTTTATATCATCTGGACCATCTGTGATAACTTGAAGTTATGGGGATATTCCTACCTATAAAGACAGTTTGTAACAATGGGGGATTAGCAAATGAGCCCTTAGCCACTCCTGTACAGGCATCACAGTACTCCGTTCTCTCTCCCATGTTACTCAAGAAAGTCATCCATCATTCAGTAGTATATCTCCACCTGACCAGACAGGAGATGTAGTGGAGTCCTTATCTGATGTCTGAAGGCTGAAAGGGATTGAATTAGGTGGGACAAAACAAGCTGACATTGAATCCTGTTAGTGTGCTTATTGTCCCAGTACTGGCTCTAGACAGAAGTGAATGTCACCTGAAAGAGCAGATCTGCAACACAGCTCTTCTTAGAACAATGGAGTTTGATGGCCAGGGGAGACTTTGCTTGACTTTAGTTTATTTTCTAGCAATTGCATTTTTTTTAAAATAAGTGGCTCTGCACTGTACTTGGGGCTGCCTTTTAAAACTACCAAGAATCTGCAATTAGGACAGCTGCTCTCATGACTAAGACCTATGATACCTTTATGACAGACACTACATTGGTTGATAATGTATTTCTGACTATAATTCAAATTGTTGCTTCTATTTAAATGTTCTACCCATGGAACCACCTTCTTCAAAAAAGCATCTCCCTGTTGCAGTCATCCAAAGGGATATGCTATAAGTACACTCTGTGAGAAGCTGATGGATGGGAATGGGAACATGGAACAGACTTCTGGAAGGGTAGTTCTGCCCTCTGGAGCAACCTCTGCTTATAATCTAAATACCTCTCAAGCCTCACCCATACCCCTTTTAATTTTTTGAAAAGCAGTGAAGACCTGGCTTTCCTAGAGAGCATCTGTGGGTGCAATGTATTAGGTGGATACATTACTCTTTATCTCTGGGTAATGATTTTTAATCAAAGAAATTTAATTAATAATTTTAATTATATTTGAAATTTTATATGAGCTATCGCAGAATATGTTGGAAGAGCGGACAGAGGACACATTGTTGTAAATAAATGTTCCCCCAAAATCATATACAGTTCTATCTCCCACCCTTTTGATAATCTTCTTTCCAACAGCACATCCAACACAACAAATCTATTAGCAATGGTTTTTACAAACATCTGTCCTTATGTAACAGCTGTACTCATTTGTAATAGCAAGCAACTCAGTTATTCATATGAATGATTTTCAAATCAATACTCCTAAAAAAGGAATAGACCAGAACCACAAGCAATTACAAAAACTACATTGAGAAGAACATTATGTTTTGTTGATTTGATTAAATGTTGAATGTCAGGAAAGCAGTAAAAACTGGGCTTTTTCACAAGGCCTTTGGAGATAGACTCTCTAGAACCTCACATATGATGGAAAACAATATGGGTTAGTTATTTAATTACCAATCTGATTTTACTTAAGTTGTTATGCTACTTTGTATTTTTTGACAATATGGCACCTAAAATCGTGGGAGTATGCAGCATGCTATACTTGTAAAAAATAAAAGTGAATTAAAAAAAAATCTCTTAACTGTGAAGCAATTTGACAGAGGAATCAACTACCCAAACAACTGGTGGACTTCCCTTCACTGAAGGTATCCAAGCAGAGTTTGGACTTCCATCTAGCAGGGAAGTTTTAGTTTTGATTTTGCACTGATCAGAGTTGGACACAAAAACCTCAAAAGCCACTTTCAATTCTAGGAATCCGTGATTCTGATCACAAGTTTCAGCATTATTCAAATCATGTTTTGCAAATTTTGCGAATGGTACCATCTGCTCAGTAAATTATATTGTTAAAAGATTCATTTCAATCAAAATACAAGAAATGCAGAAACAATATTTTTGTGCTTTTGGCTGAACAAAGAATAACTTTTTAGTAGCAAAACATTTAATAGCCTCAATGAACAAACTATGAGTACAATAGAGGAAATTTTTCATTTAGATTTCATTTAATGCCCACTAAAAGGAGAGTTTTACTGTAAATGATACCATCAATTATGTAATTATACAAATTATGTAAATTCAGAATTAAGGGACAATGGGTTTAACATTCAACACCTATCTTTCTGAATGGTCAGTTATATTGAGGCTTTACACCCCAAATATATGTGTCAAATAGAATCAGAACTAATGTGAGTGCTGTGCTTAGGACTTTCAAAAATCAGGGTAATCATCTTCTTCATTAATGTCTATGTCTTACATAAGAATGTGCATCTAAAAACCGTATTTTATTTTGTATTATTTTTGCCCTTCTTCGTGTACTCACTCATTCCTTTCGTATCTGAGGGCTTCCCGGATAGACCATGCAACTTGGTATGGAGAGGTTTGATCTAATTCTTCCAGTTCTTCTCCACTATCTTCAGACCAGTCCAACCCTGAAAAGGGAGAAAGCTTCTTCAGCCACATTCAAGTGCCCCTGAATTTCTTTTTCCAGGAGAGAGGATATATATTTATGACTTTATGATGAAATAGTAATGCGTAAATAGTAAACAGTAATGGGTACCCTGTATATTCTGAGGAAGCATACTGAGACATTCCTTTATGGATTACCTTATTCTTTCCAATAAACAAATGAAAAGACCCAATGTTCCTCCAATTAGTTTGCTCGCATACAATTACCGGTCTGTTTACACCCAACAAAAATGCAGATATACTTCTGTACTTACCTAAATGTGGAAAGAGATCAGCATCCAGCTGATGTTTTTGAGTGCACAGTTTCACCAGTCTCTGTAACCGGCTCCTACAGAATGAGTATGGGGAGAAGGCTGTGGCTTTCATTAGGATCCTGTCAGCCCTGGGTGGGTCTGGGGCATGAACTTTAGTAGGGTGCAAGAGAGGCAGAGGTCTTTTGTTGGCCGACTGCCTGGCTTGTGCTATAGCGTGTGTGGTGGGTGCCACTCCCTGCATTGGTAGGCTGGTATTCTGAGGTTGAGGTGACTTGCAGACTAAGCCCTGTGGGAGCACTGCTGGCTTTAAAGACGTTGGTATAGGTGAGAGATGGGCATGTTGCTGTGGTTGCAAAGGCTGCTGCTGCAAAGGTGCAGGAACGGGGCTAAAGTGCTCTTGGCGAACTTTCAGAATCTCAGTTTCTTTCTGGCGTTGACGGTTTTGGGCTAATTTGCTCTGCAACTTTTTCTTCACAGCTGTCCCTTTCTTGAGCTCTTCATCTTCCTCATTGAAAGCAAAGGGGTCTTCCAATTCTGCTTCCAAGTAGTGGAGAGGAAGCCGGGCCCCTGGTGGAGAGAGGGACATCCCATCCAGGCCATTGGGCATCTTCAAAGCCAGTGGAGGAACTGTCAGGCTGAAGGCTATTGAATCCATCTGGTGCCGAACTTTTACCTCTTCTGTTGGATCGTTCTTTTTCTTCCTCTCCTTTTTCGGTAAAAAGCCAAGAACTTGTAGGTGACTGTTGCAATACCTTTGAAAAGCAAAAGCAAAAAATATGTATTTTTCTCACAATATTTATGTCTGAAAAGAATCAGGAAGAAAGAGCTAATCATCAACACTTTGTCAGTCAAGCCAAAACTGAGGGGGGAAAATCTATTTATATTCTTGGGAAGACTCAGTGAAGGACATATAAACTGTCATGCTCAACTCTTCAAAAATGGAAGCAAAACTTGAATTACAGTAAACATTTTATGGGAACAGTTACCATATCCAGAGCTCTGAACATTTGCAGTTATAACCTGCATATTTAAATGCTGCCCATTTGTAAGGGAGGATGGGACTGATTATTTAAGTGTAACAGAAATCTTTCAAGACAATCTTTTTCATATCCTAATAAAAATAGCTGTGTTAGAATTAACACATTGTGGAAACTTAATTCTCTAACACTTCAGGCTTATGCTTGAAATGAAGAAAAGTGTAAAAATTGTCTAATTTAATAGCTTGTCACAGAAAAATTGTTTAAGAACGGAAAAGTCTATCATTTTAACTTTACCAATTCAAAGAGAAAACTGTGCAATACAGTATATTGATGTCTGATAAACTAGGAGCAGGGTCAGCTCAGCCCCTTACTCACAATGAAATTTACCAGATAATCTTATACTTCTCATTTTTATAAATTAAACATCCTCACAGGATTGTTGTGATAATATAGATATAGAAGAACTGAAAGAATTATGTATGATGCCTTAAACTCCCTTAGATGGTGAGATGCCAGAGTACCAGATTCCCATCATTTTCAGTTTTCAGCCATGATTTTAAAATCCTGTCCTCAAGAGGCCTGTTATCAGTATTCTATGAACGAATAAACAGCCACTTGTAGCACTGTCAGTCAGTCAGTCAGTCAGTCAGTCAAGCAGGAAGTATAAAGCCTAACATCATTTTTGTATTCCATTTAAAGTTTCCTTCTACACTATTCTGCAAGCAGAGCTAAATGAATCAGAATAACCCAGGTCTCAAGACACTATAACTACAGATAGTCACACACACACACACACACACACACACACACACACACACACACACACACCGCACCCCCTCAAGACACTATAACTACAGATAGTCACACACACACACACACACACACACACACACACACACACACACACAGCTCCCCCTCACCCCACATTCTGTAATTTTTTGTTGGACTTTGTCTTGCAAGGTTTAACTTTAGAAATAGATTCAATGATTCTTCTATTACATTTTGGCAATTACAACACCAATCACAGAATTATAATTTCCCTGCTCTTCCTGGTTTTCAGGAACACTATGATGAAAATACAACTTGTAGTCTGGAACATATAGTTTAAGACTTCTTGGAGGAAAAATGTTTTACATTTGAACATACTGTCCCTTGAAACAGCATATTTTTGTTGTACTCTTGGATGATCAAATGGCAAAGGTGGCCAGGAACCTCTTTTTCCAGATAAAATAGCTGGAATAAGATTTACTGGAGGCTCATTCATTCATGTTAAAATTATTCCAGTTATATGATTGTAATTCATTTTACACATAGTTTAAAAACATCAACAAGTTCCAAAGCAGCTCATACAAAATGTAACTGGAATCTTCCCCTGGTAACTTGAACTATATTATTTCCAATAATTATTAATTTGTTTCTATAACTAATCCAACGTGCTGGTTTTGCTTCATTCATTAATTCGTTAAATTTATAGGCTGCCCATCTCAATTATGTGATTCTGGGTGGCTACCAAAGTTTTAAAACATTATAACAAACTAATAAATAACATATATAACAGGCAAGATAAAAACCAACCAATGCAACAAATAACACAACCATGATATCGGCTCAATACACTTGGGTCCCTGGGCTCTCTAATACCACATACAAAGTGATAACCAATTTGAATAGGATCGGCATGCTGTGTTTCCAAGCTATCAGCTTCAGCCACTATCATAACAGCTGATATTTTTATCAACCGCAATTCCCTAACTGAACTCAAAAGTAGGTTCAAATCTTCAGCTAGTATGCTAAAGAACAGGTAATAAGTTATTAAAAGAGCATCAAACAAAAATGAAAAAACTATACTGAAATCCCATACAGTAGAGATGTCAACATCCAAGATACCTTAGAAGGTATTCCCTATTTACAAGAACCTCTAATGTTAGAAGATGGGATTAGATCAGGACTCTGATCTAACTGAAAAGCTGAAAAGCTACAGGAACTGATGGAACACCCACAGCAACAGGGCTAGCCACAGAAGAAGAATCGATAAAGGTTCTAACCAAGCTATGCCAGGAAATCTGGAGAAGACACAAGTGGATTACAGACTGGAAGAATCAATCAACTCTCCAATATCAAAAAAGGAAACTTAACAGAATGTACAAAAACTGTACAATATCCTTAATTTCACATGCTAGCAAAACAATACTCATCCAACACAGATTAGAGCCCTACATGGAAGGGAGATACCAAAATTTCAAGCTGGCCTTAGGAAAGACTGAGGAATATGAGACATTATTGCCAATGCATACAGGAAACTTGAGAAAACCCAAGACATCAGTATGCGCTTCTATGTACTGCATGTGTTGAATATATAGTGAGGGAAACTAAATTAGAAGGTGAGCGTGGACTTAAAAAACTGGATGAAGAAGTATGAATAGCTTGCACTAGCTGATGTCACTACTGATAGCTGAAAGCACAAAGGATGTGCAACCTTACAATGAAAATCAAATGAAAAAAATCCATAAAATTAAATATAAGCAAGGAAATAAGGGACAATATAGGTACAGAAATCATCCTTAGAACTGAAAGTGAAAATACTGAAGTGGTGGATAGATTCTTTTTTTAGGAGTAACTACCAATAGTCCAGGAATATATTGCATAATAGCACTTGGTGCTATTGAAGGCCATGAAGGCCTTGGAAAAGACAGCTGCCAGAATGTGTCTGCATCAGGCCTGCTCAACACCTGGTCCATGGGTCGCATTGCAGCCTGCTAGGCAGTTTTCTGAAGTTTGGGAGCATTTTTAAAAAGGTCAATCCATTTGCCATTGCCAGACACTGCTGCCTGCTACAAAAGACGTACTGCCAAGTGCCTCCAACATCTCAAGCCTCATCAAGGCCATAAGCTCCATTGCTGCTGCCGCCAGAAAATATTTGTAATGCAAGTATATGCAAACATGTATAGGATAAATCTCAGATTATTTACTATTTACACAGAATTAAAGACACATATTATTCTGAATACCATTAACAGAATGGCTGGGCTATTTAGAAATACAGGCACATGATAACGACATCAAAAATAAAGTTTAGTGGCACTGGTGCAAAATCTTCTTTGTGGTTCACACTTCTCCCACTTGCAGTAATTATCACTGTCTGTTAAAACGGCAGAGCAAAATTTTGTTGTTTGAGAAGAAACCAGATCTGTACAAAAACCTGCCTTATGTATATACTTGGAATAGGACTGATAAACAAGTTAAAGCATTTGATTTTAACTTCTTTGACCCCTCTTTTTACTTTTATCCTTTTAGAGACACCTTATTAAGGCTTGCAGGGCACAAAAAAGCAAAATACAAGAATTTAAGAGAGGATCAGAGCAGTTGCACTATCCATTTTAAGATCTAACCTATCTGCACTGCACTGAAGAACTAGAATGAGACAATGTTATTCAGTGCTATCCATTTACAGGTGGTCCTTGTTTAGTGACCACAACTGGAATTGGCAAGTTGTTAAAGGGAATCAGGAATTAAGTGAAACTGCAATTGTGCTTATGATCTTACTTGAACTTTTCTTTGCTTTACAGACTAGCAAAGGTTGTATATGCAAGGACTGCTCACAAAGTTACTTTGTCATCACGTTCATATCAACGGTGAACAGTCACTAAGTAAGTCAACCATTAGAGGACTGTGCGTATCTTGAAAAGGAGACCATTGTTCATGTTGTAGCAGGGAACAAGTCAAGTTGTCCATAATTAATTTACTGATCAATTAATCCTTTTATTCCACTGTTTGTTGCTGTATATGTACATGCAGTACGTCAAATACTATTAAGCTAGAATTTAAGGTGCACCTTCCCTTTGAGGGAATTCAAGAAATATTTATATTTTTGGAAAATATGCATTATTTAAAGTCATATTTCAATATTATTAATATATTTAGCCACTTGAAAGGGGAACTAAAAACTAACAGCCACTAGATAAGCAAATAACTTTTAAAACAAGAAAAATGAATGGTTCAGAAAAATATAACAGAAGCAATTATGGTCCAAGAGGCTGTATAGGTACTCTTAAAAATATTATAGCACATTGTATTTATACTCATAAAATGACAGTCATAGGGAACTTGCCTATTCAGAAAAAGGCTGCAAAAGTAAAATACTGGGTTACAGCCTCCCACCATTTTAAATTTCCTAACAAGCCTTTATGGCATCTAGAGGTCTTATTGGAAATAAAAAGGTGCTTTATGTTGATGGTGTTTTAGGCTGTAGCATGCCTGCTTCTTAATTTTTCTTTCTGCAGTTTTTTAAGCACAGCAGGTTGTGTACATGGGTACTCAGCTTTCATGGAAATAAACTAGATTTCATAGTTGCATGAATACATTCAAAAATATTAAGTTTGCATGTTTACTGACCCACCTTTGAAAATGGGGGGGGGGGGAGAAGGGCAATACTATGCCTAGACATAGACTATGTATCAACAAGTATAATGAAATATGGGACTGATTTGTACAAAATACAGTAGGTTAAAAAAGATAGTTGTATAAATCTATCAGAACTATATCCTGAAAAATATCTGCATTAGAAAAATATATGTAGAATTCTAACAGTTTATTATTATAATGACATATTATTTTTTGTTATATTTTTCACTTTTATGTTATATCACTTTTTATATGTTCTTTTTTCCTTCTTATTGACAACCTATCACCATTAGTTTTGTGTTTTTCTCTATTTTTGTTATTAAAAAGCAGAGAAATTTGTATTTTAAAAGGTTGCGTGTTTAGCGAGAAGACTTTTCTGATGACCCATTGTCTAATTTTGTGATATTCAACTATTTTCCCAACAGATTCCCTTTATTGTACTCCTCCAGCTAAAATGGAAGCTGTTATAATCAGCTCTTCTAGCAAGCTTTGGGCTAGGAAGGTGGGGGGGGGGGTTCAGCTGGGACAATATTTGGTCTGGCCCTTGGGAGGAAGGACACCTTTGGGTTTTTTTCACTACGTTTTATAGATTATTGTAAGTTACTTATAGAGTCCCTTTATGAGATAGGCGGTCATATATGTCCTGTAAGTAAATAAATACATTCATCAATTTCACAAGTGGCCTCTCATTAATATCACTGATCATTCACGGATTTATATAGCTTCCATTACTTACTTTACTTATCTTGTTGATACTCTGTTTAGTTTTGCTGCTGTCACTTACCTACGGTCCTCAGATTTAGGGATGGGGTTGGTGCAGCGTTGGCTATTGTACTTTGCCACATATTCACATTGCTTGAACGGGGCGGTCTTATCCTCCAGAACATGCCTGATACAGAAGGCGTAGCCATTTAATCGCCTCTGCTTACACAGTTTGGGGCTGTAGGAGCACAACGGCTTATTGTCAACCTCAGAAAAGTGTATATGTTTGCCTTCATACATCACGTGACTCTTTTTCTTGTGAACATCAGCTGAAAGAAAACACCAACAAAAACGTTAAAATGTAAAAGGAGAAGCTGCTGACACATAGTGATGTTAATCTATATGAACATCAGGACTTACCTAATTTTAAATCTTCTGTACCATATTAACATTAGCAGAGAGCCCCAGAGATGCCACTATCTTGGAATGATGATGAGTCAAGATGAAATAGATTGTCTAAGAAAAAAATCACAGGAAAAATATTAAAGAATACATTTGAGCGAGCTACACTGCTTATGGCATAAAACCTCATTGTATTCAGATGTAGGTACCTTGATACTTGCCAAAATGTTTTGGTCTCTAATTCCCAAGATGCAACTAGCCTGACCAATAATCAGAGAACAGTTATCTAAATCTTTACATGCAAAATATATTGCAGATAACATGAACCTCCCAAGGACAGTTTGTTCCACTGAATTCTTCCATTTAATTATGGGCAAATAAAAAAATAAATTAAAAAAACCGATCCACCTGTTAAACTACTGAAGTTTGCAGATGATACAACAGTGATTGGTCTCATTTGAGACAACGATGAAACCGCATACAGACGGGAGGTTGAACAACTAGCCTCATGGTGCGACCAGAACAATCTGGAACTGAATACACTCAAAACCGTAGAAATGGTGGTAGACTTTAGGAGAAACCCTCCCATTCTACCACCTCTTACAATACTAGACAACACAGTATCAACAGTAGAGACCTAAAATTTCTAGGTTCTCAAGACCTAAAATGGTCATCTAACATCAAAAACGTCATCAAAAAAGCACAACAAAGAATGTTCTTTCTGCGCCAACTCGGGAAGCTCAAACTGTCCAAGGAGCTGCTGATACAGTTCTACAGAGGAATGATTGAGTCTGGCATCTGCACCGCT
>QLTV01002419.1:714639-730754 GCA_003457575.1 Thermophis baileyi | reverse complement strand
TCAACGTCAACGGCCGGCTCAGGGCCTTGGCCGGCACTCCCGGGCTTAAGCGCCACCCCCGAACCCCAAAGCAACGTGGAGGATTTCGACTGAACCCGCATTAATCTTGACGGTTTTGGGCCGCCGGGCGCCGGAGCGGGACCCTGCGGGGGCGGGGAACTCACAGGCCTGCCCTGGGTTCAGCACCCCCGCTCCCCCTAAGACGGCCCGACCCGGAGCCTCTTCCCCACCATTACGAGTAAGAGGCCGCCTCGCCCCCCTTTTCCTTTCGCGGCACCCCGCGGCTTCCAAAATCCCACCAGTCCCCCTCGAGGCCTAGAGCGCCCCTTCGAATCCCCGGCCTCGCGTATCCCGCTCGACCGCCCGCCCTGCGGACATAGCGCCGCCTGCTGCTCTACGTGAGCCCGGGGATGGAGGCCGGGCCTGGCTTACCTTTCCAGCTGCTTTTTTTTCTCTCCTCTCTCCTCTCCCCCCTTTCCCTCTGTTGGGCTGACAGACCAGAGTTTCCTCCCCAGCAGAGGGACCGGGGAATGGGCTCGGAGCTGCTTCAGTGCTGAGGAGCTGCTGCTGTTGCTGCCCCCCTGGCTCTGAGGAGAAAGATTCCTGCTTTTAGAAGAGACGAAAGCTTTGAACGGGAGCTCTTTATTATTTTAAAACTACAAAGTGCTCAGAGGGTAGGTGATTATTAAGGGGAATCCCTGAATATATTCTCCAGCAAAGAAGGCAGGGCTGTTGGGGCTGCTCAAGAAGAGAGCTGAGCAGCCTCCTACAGCACCACTACAGGCACTGAGAGGACATAACACCAGAGAGCGGCTTCTCTGCCCTCCAAAACAACAACTTTCCTACCATCTTGGAGGTAGTATAGAGAGAAAGAAGAAGGTGGAGGAGGAAGAAGAGGAAAAAGGGAGAAAAGTACAGCGCGTTTTTATGAAGTGTGATGTATCAAAAATACTTTTTTAGAGAGATACAGGGCGGGGGGGTATGATTTGTGGAGCAATTTTCATTTGAAGCTGAAGTGCAACTTAGAATGAAATAATTTCATTCTAAAATTTTCAAAAAGTTTTTGTTCATGTATTATTTTAAAATAAAAACAGGGCTATGTGTGATATTTCTGGGATGAAGTCGAATGTGTGAGTAAAAACAGATATAATTCTGAAAATTTGAAATCTCTCATGGAATGATTAATATATAACAGCTAAAATTGATATTGGATTATTTTGACAGAACTGGATCTTTTTTGCTCAAGGTAAGCTAAAGGAATTAAACTTTTGGTGGTGAAAATATAGGTTTTTAGGAAACCAAGGATAAAAAAATTGAAATATTAGTAAATGCAATATATATGCTTTTCCCAGGCTACTGTATTTCTAAGTAGTATAGGGGGTAAATCAAACTGATTTTAAAAACTTTTAAGGATGGAGTTGGACATTTAATAGACTGTTTATTGGAGTATTACCCCTTGTATAAATGTCTTTATTTGGACTGTGTTTTGACTGAAGTACAAAATTGGGTGTTTTTCAAAGTTGAGAAAGTTATTAAGTTTCTATTTTTGAGAGGAAAAAACTTGACCCAATAGGAAGTTGGCTCTGTAATAAATGATGAGTTTGTAAAAGATACTGTAAAGGCTAAAGTGAACAAGGGAACAGAAAAATTATCTTACATAGTATGAAGTACCTAGAAAACGGCTCATTGAATTTTATATTAATTGTATAGTTAAGAATTCTATTATCTTTGTAATGTTTAACTAAATGTATGTTTTAACTTATGTTAGATCAGTCTTGAATTTATGTTTCAGAATGTCTCGGTTTCTTTGATTTGGGCCCTGCAATCATAATCTATAATTAATTTAATTTTTGTTAATTTCTTTGAACCATTGTGCATGTACTATACATGTACTTTCAGATTACTATCCTGTAAACATAGCAGAGTGAATCTAGTATTAAATATTTTTTCCCAACTGTTGGCAATATTATCTGCTAATCTTGGCAGTACCTTTAGTTCTGGATATTTAGCAGTAGTACTGTTGTTCTTGATAGTGTGCTATTTTTGATCTTTAGAAGGGCCAGTCTACTTCATAAGTAAATAACTTAGAATTGCAGAATGGTCAGATTGAAGCTAAATTGGACCATTCTGGTTATCTTTGTATTATACATAATTGAAGCATTTTTCAGGAGGGAATCTAGAATCTGTAAATTTATATATTTTTTCTATTACAGTTTATTATATTCTACATTTAACTGAACCTTCAATGTGTTATTTATTCTCTTTCATTTAAAAATTTGCCAACCTTACCATGTTGGATAACTGGATGTTTTTCACCATTGTTAAGCTACTGTGGTTTAACAATGGACAAAGTAAAGGACAGTACCTGTACTATACAGTATAGGTACAGGTACTGTATAGAGGTAATACATACCCTGTCATCTATATCATGATATTTTGTCAAAAAATGCTAAAATTAGCTATATTGCTGATGTCTCAGTGATTACTACACAAGAGTGCAGGTTTTCCATGAGAGCTTCTCATATAAAGCCTCCATATATTTTAATTTGGCAAAGGTAGCATGTAGTTGAAAGGAGAGGCTCAGTTTTTGCTTGGCCAAGAAAAAGGAGAACTTATTTGGACAAAAGGGGAAGTATGTTTTGCTTCAAGTCTGCCCTATTCAGATGAGCCGCGGTGGCGCAGTGGTTAGAGTGCAGTACTGCAGGCTACTTCTGCTTATCACTGGCTGCCAGCAGTTTGGCAGATCGAATCTCACCAGGCTCAAGGTTGACTCAGCCTTCCATCCTTCTGAGGTAAAATGAGGACCCAGATTGTTGGGGGCAAGATGCTGACTCTGTAAATCGCTTAGAGAGGGCTGTAAAGCACTGTGAAGTGGTATATAAATCTAAGTGCTATTGCTATTTGGATTTGGATTATATTCTGAGAGAATAAAACTCAAAAAAGTGGATTAAATTCTCAGAAAACTCTAGATTGTCTTTCTTTTACTCCATGGTCATAAGAATGGATGGTGTAGAAGCCCATACTAACTGCTACCAGCCGTTTAATTTGGTCAAGAGTATTTAAATGTTTCTTTAAACATTAAAACAAATCCGTAGAAGCAATTGCAGAAGGTCAAGCACAGGTTTTAGCACCTTGATTGACAAGCACAAACCCAATAGTTGTTGCTCTTTGCTGAGTTTGGGAGCAAAAAAAAAAATCATGCAGCTTCATCAATCTTGTATGGATAGCATTAACATTACAATAGCAAAGTCAAAACTATTTGCAAAATGCAGAACTATTCTCAATTGTTAGGGTCTAGAAACCTACAATGTTTATATTAAATGCATCTGAAAATTCAGCATTGAGAACCCAATAGCACTTATACATAAAACTCAACAGATCAATCTACTCAATAATGGAGTCTATTGAAAATGTACCTATACATTACCTGATTTCTTTTGTAGACAACAGAATGAATAACCTATCACGGCAAAGAACCTTTTTGGGAGGGGGGAAGAGCAATTGCTTATTTAATAGCCAGTTTCAAAGAATCATACACTTCTTTCTAGGATGTTGTTTGCTCTTTAGAGAATTCCCCACATGTAAATGACATAGCATGGGCTATAGGTAACAGAGCATATGGCAGCGGTGGGTTGCTCCCGGTTCGGCCCGGTTCTTAGAACCGGTAGCGGTGGCGGCAGGCTCTGCCCACCCGCCCGGGACACTTCTGCACCTGTGCAGCAACTAGAAGTTTTACTCTGATACACTCAAGTTATCATGTCACTAGAAAATCCAGTGTGCATCATTCAGATAATAGAGGCTGTATCATTAAGATAAGCAGTTCTCTGGGTCACTATCTAACATGCATAGTTCAAGTGGCATTTACCATACTCTTCCCAGTATGACTCACTCAGGAAAAAGAGACTCTGAATATGATCCAACTGATGAGCGTTGCTCATCAGCCATTTGTGAGTGATGGCCCAGTCTTCCATGTTGGTTATGGCTAAATGTATTCTGATATTTGTAGAAATTATTTTAGCTATGAGCTTCCACTTTGAAGGATAGAGGATGAACATATTAGCTTTTGAATCAAAACAGGCACATTTTCAGCTTCTTTGGTATGTATCACAATAAAAAATTGGTTTTAAAAGGACTCAGAATGGCTTTTCAACGTAGCATAAAATGTTTTGCACATTTTTAAAGGCAAGGCACTCAATTTTTGAAAATACATAGAAACAATCATCAAGAAACATCCTGATTTTAACTTTCGTATTTAAGTTAGGAGAACCAAGTTTGGTGTAGTGGTTGGCATCAGGCTACAAATTGGCAGACTGTAAATTTTAGTCCAGCCTTAGGCATGAAGTTAGCTGGGTGACCTTGGACCAGTCACCTTCTCTTAGCCCTAGGAAGGAGGCAATGGCAAATACTTCTGAAGAAATCTGGCCCAGAAAACTGCAGGGACTTGTTCAGTTGGTCTCTGAGAATTGGATATGATTGAACATAAAGACAAAAAAAGGCAAAAGGAAAAAATTGGTTAAAAATTCCACATTTGTATATATGTTTAAATATACAGATTTTTATTTTTATTATATGAATTTACAATATACTAAATATACTTTGTAATTATGTTTCATATTTTTCTTACTATATATTTTCTATGTTAAACTTCAATTGAATAGAAAAAGAAAAGTCAAGTCTTGGGACCTATAATTGTAAAGTTTAGGTCAATCATGTATTTTATTGATATCACCCAATATGGACACCTCAGTAAAAGCTTTTGTTTAGTTAATCACTTTAAAACGTAAATTATCTAATTTACAAATTGTGTATTGTGAAAGGCTGAATATTTGTTGCTGAAGAAACATTTCATTCTTTTCTATCTCGTTAACAAGCTCCTCCCCTCCCTTTCTTTCTTTCTTTCTTTCTTTCTTTCTTTCTTTCTTTCTTTCTTTCTTTCTTTCTTTCTTTCTTTCTTTCTTTCTTTCTTTCTTTCTTTCTTTCTTTCTTTCTTTCTTTTGTGGCACCTTGCAATTATTTTCAAAATCAAGTAGGCAGTCCTGGGATGAGTTTGGTTTTATTCCAAATGCCATCAGTATTACATTATTTTAGTTCCAGGATTTTGAGTAGATTCTTGATTCAGAAGGAACTTTCGTGTTTTCCACTAGTAGATTTTAAGAAAGAACATTCAAACCAATCAATACAGTAGTCCTCGACTTACAACCACAATTGATTCCAAAATTTATGTTGCTAAATGAGACATTTAAGTGAGTTTTACCCCATTTACAAATTTTCTTGCCAGAAAAGTAAGTAAGTGAATCATTGCAGTTGTTAAGTTAGTAACTCAGTTGTTAAGTGAATCTGGTTTCCCCACTGACTTTGCTTGGGTTGAGGACTATCTGTACCATGAATTACCATATTAGGTCAATATCTATTTATCATACAACTAAATCAGATTGTTCACCCTGCATGAACCTATATTACAGGTAATCCTCAATTTATGACCATAATTGAGCTCAAAATTTCTGTTGCTAAGTTATACATTTGTTAAGTGAATTTTGCCCCATTTTACCACCTTTCTTGACATGTTTAAGTGAATCACTGCAGTTGTTAAGTTAGTAAAATGGTTGTTAAATGAAACTGGCTTCCCCATTGACTTTGCTTGTCAGAAGGTTGCAGGTGATCACGACATCAGGGCACTGTCGTAACTGTCATAAACATGAACCAGTTGCCAAGCGTCTGAATTCTGAACATGTGACTATTGGGATGCAGCAACGGTTGTAAGTGTGAAATGTGATTATAAATCACTTTTTTCAGTGCTGTTGTAACTTCAAATGGTCACTAAATAATAAGTCAAGGACTACCTGTATTTCATTGGGTTTGGCTTGTTCTAGCAATATGATTTAAGACATTCAAAATTTTGTTCTGGGCTACAACTGAGAAGGGTAAATCTGCTAATGGTTTTCAGCAAAAAACGGCCTTTAGCAAATAATGGATTCGCTTAATGACCACTGCAAAAAAAAATAAATCATAAAAATGGGTCCAGTGACATGGTGACCTCTTTAGAACCATCACAACTTATAACCGTAATGGGCAGGCTCCATCATGGTAGTAGATCAAGGACTAGCTGTAAAGATGAATGGCAAACAGCAGGCACATACGGTACTAAGTTAGTGCTGCAGCAAAAAGATGAACATATGATACCAGTTTGGAACCATAATAATAGTGCAAACTTTTGGAAGAAATGTGGAATATAGCTGGAGGGGGAAGTTGAGATATCTATCCCTCCTTACTTACCATTTCACCCTTTTATAGCCTTAGCTCTTCTAAGAAGTCCTTGGTTCTCTCTGAATTTGGTTGATTGTAGATGTTTCCTTAACCAACTAGGTAACATCATATTAGTGAGTGTGGGGTTTGTTGTATATACAGTAGCTTGCCCTACTAGTGTTGGTAGGGGTGTGGTTCTCTCTTTGGTAGTTCCTTCATTTAGGTTATTGTTTTCTGCTTGCTCGGGGTTAATCCCTCCTTATCAGGGTGTTGGCTATTGGAGAGAATGTGTTCTGGTCTGTTTCCTTCTTAGCTTTTTTATTGCCTCTCTTCAATTGTGTGTAAATGTGGTTTATCTCTATGATCTATTGATTTCTGATTTGTCGGTGCCAAGCTTAAGTGGTCTTTTACTGTAGTCTTGAAATCAGGACTATTTTAGAGATATTTAGCATCAAAGAGCCTGCCCAGGGATTATTTTAGGAGTCTCTCCATACCTATAACACTATTATCTGTTCTTTGCTATAGGAGTTGAAGGCAACATATATGTCCCCTCATTTAATTATCCCACTCTAAAGTATAAGGCGCTCAAGATTATATTCTTTATATAAATATATATATATATATATATAGAGAGAGAGAGAGAGAGAGAGAGATAGATAGATAGATAGATAGATAGATAGAGAGATAGATAGCTATAATGTTACATTTTTTTACATCAATAAAGGGAGACTAGTATAGATCTATTTCAAGCTATTTAGCTCTCATCAGCTACTTATGGGATTAGAACCTGGGCCACTTGCCTTGTTAAACACTTGCCTAACAAGGCAAGTGGCCCAGGTTCTAATCCCATAAGGGTGTGGCTAGCTGATGAGAGCTAAATAGCTTGAAATAGATCTATACTAGTCTCCCTTTATTTATGTAAAAATATGTAACATATAGAAACGGACTGTCGTTTGTAAGTAACTGCCTGGATGGCCCCTGGAGGGGCCGAAAGGCAAAAAGGAAGCAGTATGTATTAGGACAATTGCTTCCTTTGGATAGGAATGCATCTCCACTGAAAGATCAAGTATGTTATCTTGTAACACTAAATATTAAATACTAAAACCACCTCCATTGTTTGTACAAGTGGTATCTGGCATGGAAAACATAATCACAACCTTACTATTGCAATGCATTGTATGTATGGCTAAAACTGATGTTGGCTTGAGAGCTGAAGTTACTGCAAAAAACTGCAACTATGTTCATTTGAGCACCTAGCAAAACTTGGGTATATTGAAAATCTGGTTAATACTTTGGTGGGAGACTACCAGGAAACTCCAGTGATATGAACTAAACTAGAAAGTTGAAAAAAGCATCCTGGGAAATATTTTTTGTTTGTTTCCAAGAAAACTATACAGATGTATCCATGAATGGTAAGCTTAATTCAGACTTTATGCTGCAATGAAGAGAATAGTCTAACATGTTATATCTGTCCTGAAGGCACATTGGTTACCACTTTATTACAGAACATGGTACTTGTAAAGACATTCAAAGTCTTCTCTGGCTTGCAATATTGGGTATCTTATAGAATGTACTGTATGTCTGTTATGTACCCCACCCATTAGAGAAGTATAGTTCTTGAAGATTATCATTATTATTGGTTCATCACAGTCAGCCAGATATTCAGACTGGATTTGGCATTTTTATTCTTATCAAATTTATTTGCTGCCCATCTCACAATTCAAGGCGACTCTGAGAGACTTGATGGATACCGCATCTGCCAGCAATTACTATGTGACAACTTTAAAGATCACAATGCATACATCCCTAAGATATGGTTGTCACCAAGATTTGAAAGCTTTTGGCACTTGTCCTCCCTGATGATCAGTTATTCTGGTACTACTGTGAACTGCAAACTGGTTTGTTATTATCCTCTATCTTAGTTTAAAAGCTTTATATTATTCTTAGATATTAATTATTGGTTTGAGCCTTTATAGTATATGCTTTTCAGGGGTGGGTTCCAACTTACCTCGCTGCCGGTTCGCTCCCTCCCGCGCCATGTGGGCGCGCCTCATGGGCGCGTGTGTGCTTCGTGCGTGCGCGCATGCGCAGTAACAAAAAATCCAGGGGGAAAAAAGCCGAAAAAAAGATGGCGACCGCATGCACAGTGCCGGAAGTCGGCTTCTGTGCATGCTCAGAAGGAAAAAAAAAATAGAAAAAAATTCAAAAAAAAGATGGCAGCCCCCACGGACCAGCACCGACCGATCCGGTTCGGTGACATCATTGTGACATCACCAGCGGGCCGCTACCGGTTCAGGAGAACTGGTCCGAACCGGGAGGAACCCACCCCTGCTGCTTTTGTTTCCTGCTTTGGAAATCTTTTTCAAAATTCAGTGAAGTTTTTAAACCCTCTAAATAAAGGACAAATCTCCCAGAGCTGTATAAACAAATGCAGATCTGAAATAGGGTTTTCCTGGGACCAGTTGAACATAAGTCTATTGATTTCAGTCTAAGCCCTTTTGTATTTTTTTAGATCACAAGAATGATGAATGTAATCAAGAGTTCATAGCAAAAAGCTTGTACTGGTATAGAAAGTTAACTATGCTGTAGTTTATTGATTAAACTTAATCCAAAGTTAAACACAAGGGATTGGGTAATAGTGATGGAGTAACAAAATAATATTCTATTAATGTATTCTAAACAAGGTTATCAGTGAGAGAGTTTTAATCTCCTTTCCAATAGCTTCAGGGAACTGAAAGTCTTCCAAAATCTGAAATAAGATTTCAGAAATCAGTTCTATTGATTGTAACCTTTTCTCCTTGGGTAGCATAAAAAGAGGATATAAATTAAAATTTACAAAGCAACAGAATATCTGGTAGATTTTGAATTAATAAATGTTTCTTAAATATAAAATAATCTTTAAGGTACCACTTCTGATTGTATTTGATAAGCAGGCTATTCTTTGCAAGTTATTTTTGTCTATTATAAATTACTTCAGAATAACTAATGATAAAAAAAAACGCTATAACTGTGAAAATTGGGTAGGAATATTTGGACAGATAGGGTTTTTTGTTGTTGCATGTTCTTACATTTGTTTTAAGAACTATTTATACTACTGCTGCAGGATTTTGATCATGGAGATTATTCAGAGCTCTCAGGAACACACTTCTGTCTGCAGTTCCTTAAACCAAACTCATCTTTTCCTGGGAGCATAAAGCAAAGGAAGAGGACAGAAGTGTTCTCCTGGAAAAAGGGGTGGTTGCTTTCAGAAATTGCAGGCAGATGCTAACTTTTAAGCTCTGGAGAATTTTTTGCTTCAAAATCCATATATTACATAATCATACCATTCTGGTTTGGATTTCTGGAAGGATCTAAGTACAGTAATTATATCACTGTTCAGTGCATTTAGAATTCAAGATGAATCCATTCAAAGGAGAGAGCTAGTTTGTTGTATTGATGAAGGCATCAGGCTAGAAGCCAGAAGACTGAGTTCTAGTCTTGCCTTAAGCACAAAGCCAGCTGGGTGATCTTGGAACAGTCACACTCTCTTGGCCCTAGGAAGGCGGCAGTGGCAAAGTACTTCTAAAATTGATTCCAAGAATACTACAGGGATTAGTCCAGGCTAGTTGAGAGTGACTTGAAGCACATCCCCTAAAATCAACAGGATTTAGACAAAATTTATTTCTTTGAATAAATGTTATATGTAAGTATAAAATAATCTCAAGTATGTTGAGTGACACACTGTCACAAAAAGCTAATAATTTAACTAAAAATTAAGAATACACTGAAATGCAAGAAGATGGCTATCTTGAATTTCACTGTTGAAAATTTGGTATCTACAACGTGTGCACAATTATTAGGCAAGTGAGTATTTTGACCATATCATCGTCATGCATATTTTCCACCTGCAAGCTGTATAAACTTGAATGCTTAGTGGAGATAAGCAGATCAGGTGATGTGTATTTGTGTAATGAGAGAGGTTGTGGCCTAAGGAGATCAGCACCCTATATCAAGGTGTGCATAATTATTAGGCAGCTTCTTTTCCTCAGGCAAAATGGGCCAAAAAAGAGATTTAACTGATTCTGAAAAGTCAAAAATTGTAATAAGTCTTTCAGGGGGATGCAGCACTCTTGAAATTTCTAAAATATTGGGGTGTGATCACAGAACCATAAAACGTTTTGTTGCAAACAGTCAACAGGGTCGCAAGAAACGTGTTGAGAAAAAAAGACGCACCTTAACTGCCAAAGATTTGACAAGAATCAAACGTGAAGCTACCAGGCACCCATTATCCTCCAGTGCTGTCATATTTCAGAACTGCAACCTATCTGGAGTGCCCAAGGTGTTCGGTGCTCAGAGACATGGCCAAGGTAAGGAAGGCTGAAACCCGACCACCACTGAACAAGACACATAAATTGAAACGGCAAGCCTGGGCCAAGAAATATCTGAAGACAGATTTTTCAAAGGTTTTGTGGACTGATGAGATGAGAGTGACTCTTGACGGACCAGATGGATGGGCCCGTTGATAGATCAGTGATGGGCACAGAGCTCCACTTCGACTCACACGCTAGCAAGGTGGAGGTGGGGTACTGGTATGGGCTGGTATTATGAAAGATGAACTAGCTGGACCTTTTCGGGTTGAAGATGGACTCAAAATCAACTCCCAAACCTACTGCCAGTTTTTAGAAGACACTTTCTTCAAGCGATGGTACAGGAAAAAGTCTGCATCTTTCAAGACGACCATGATTTTTATGCGGGACAATGCTCCATCACATGCATTGAAATACTCCACTGCATGGCTAGCCAGTAAAGACCTTAAAGATGAAAGAATAATGACATGCCCCCCCTTCCTCACCTCACCCTCACCCTATTGAGAACTTGTGGGCCCTTCTTAAATGGGAGATTTATGTTGAAGGAAAACAGTACACTTCTCTGAACAGTGTCTGGGAGGCTGTGGTTGCTGCTGCACAAAAAGTTGATCGTCAGCAGGGCTATATTGGTCACTGATTGTTATTTTGAACTGTCAGAAATGTTTATTTGTCAATTTTGAGTTGTTTATTATTCTCACTTTAACAGATGAAAATAAATGAGATGGGAAAATTTTCATTTTTCATCTAGTTGCATAATAATTCTGCACACTAATAGTTGCCCAATAATTGTGCACACATAGATATTCTCCTAAGAAAGCCATAACCTCACTTTTATTTTCTTGAATATTCAGGTTTGAGGTTTATTAACATTTTGGATTGACCGAGAGCACAGTAGTTGTTCAATAATAAAATTAATCCTCCAAAATACAGCTTGCCTAATAATTGTGCACACAGTGTACTTTGGAATTTTTTTAAATATATGTTGGTTACTGAAGAGTCACACTGCTTTTTATAGTCTTGGTTAAATAATACTTTTAATTTTACACCCAACTTGTACACATTCAGTATACATAATGTCTTATGTATGATAAATGGTGCTGAACATAATTATTCAATGCATGTTAGAGAATTGGTTGTAATAACTTTCACTTGTTTCCATAAAGAAAATAGGAACAAAAAGAGACCACAAAACAGTTGCTTATTTAAAAATATTAGTAGATCATAACAGTGCCTGGACGACTCTGGATTTCATTCTTTAGCAGATGGAGGGTTCTTCAATTGCTTTGGCGCCCTGTGTAACTGCTTTCACACATTTAGCCATTGTCTGCGAAGCTCTACTTATTGGATCTGCAAAGATAAACATCTGTGTTATCATTCCAAAAGTCTGACTTGGTGGATAGAGTATGCATAAACTGAAATAATTTGGTTTTGAATTAGTATGCTCTGTAAAATTCAGCCACCAAAGCTTATAAACCATACTATATGGCTTAGTATGTCTGATGTTATTAACAAATTGTGGCTTAATAGAATATGTTAACTCAGTGATCAATGAACAACTAATGTTTTTAGTAGTCAAATATTTCAAGTATAAGCAAAACACATTTTGTTTGCTACTTAATTATACAAGGAATTCTGCATGCATGAAGACTATTGTTACCTGTCATATAAAAGTCTTTAACTGTAAGCTGAGGAGGAACAAGAGGATCAGCAAGAAGTTTCTGATTCACTACCTATAATTTAAACAAAGAATGGCAAATATTAGCAAATTTCACGCAATAGATATCTGTATGCTGGATCACATAAAAACACCTGAAGAATTCATTATATACTGGAATGTTTCATAAGAGACAAAAGAAAAAAACATTTTTTTAAAACAGCTGTAAGGAAAATCCAGGAGAAAGTGATGGAAAGAGTACTTACGTAATATATTACAAACCACCTAAACCTAACATGTTATTGTACAATAGTGGGACATTATGTTATACAAGCTTAAGGCAGAAAGATCAATGATAATTTTTATAATAATAGTTTATATGAAAAGTAACTATCTTGAAGTTTTTACGTCCAAATGGTGTAATGGAACATAACTTGGACAATTCATTTGCTTGAATAAAATAGTTGGCTTCTTCCACATCATCGTATCGAACCAAATTAGGAGACACTTCTTCTAATCTCCTCCTCACTTGATCAAGATTGTCATAAGGGAGAGTTACACCAGTCAGCTAAAAGACGAAGAGAGAGAAAGAAAGAAATTCAAGATCCAGTGTGGATATATTTCTTTTTGTTGATATCCATATTTGCACCATACATCCCCTAAATTATATACAGCGCATTCAGAAAGTATTCATACCCCCTTCACTTTTGTTATGCTGCAGCTTGATTCTACAGTTGTTAAAATTTATTTTTCTCATTAATCTACACTCAGTTCCCCATAATGACTAAGCGAAAACAGAATTTTATAAATGTCTGTAAATTTATTAAAAAGAAAAAACTGAAATATCATGGCATAAGTATTCAGACCCTTCACTCAGTATTTTGTTGAAACACCTTTGGCAGCAATTACAGCTTCAGGTTTTTTGGGGTATGATGTGACAAACTTTGCAACCTGGACTGGGGGATTTTCTGCCATTCTTCCTTGCAAATCCTCTCAAGCTCAGTCAGGTTGGATGGCAACTGTGGGTGGACAGCCATTTTCAGATCCCTTCAGAGATGTATAATAGGGTTCAAGTCAGGACTGGCTAGGCCACTCTAGGACATTCACAGAGTTGTCCCTAAGCCACTCCTGTGTTGTCTTGCCTGTGTGCTTAGGATCATTGTCATGTTGAAAAGTGAATCTTCAGCCCAACCTGAGGTACTGAGCGCTGTGGAACAGGTTTTCATTGGAGCAAAGTACAGGGATATCCTCATTCAGTTTTCCTCAATCCTGATCAGTCTCCCAGTCCCTGCTGCTGAAAAACACCTCCACAGCATAATGCTGTCAACCACCATGTTTCACTTTTGGGGTGATATTGGGCAGGTGATGAGCGGTGCCTGGTTTCCTCCAGACATAATGTTTAGAATTGAGACCAGACAGTTCAATCTTGGTTTCATCAGACCAGAGAATCTTGTTCCTCACAATCCGAGAGTCCTTTAGGTGCTTTTTTGTAAACTCCAAGAGGGCTCTCATATGTTTTGCACTGAGGAGGCTTCTGTCTAGCTACTCTACCATAAAGCCCAGATCGGTGGAGGGCTGCAGTGATGGTTGTCCTTCTGGAACTCTGTCCCATCTCCACACAAGATCTCTGGAGCTCAGTCAGAGTGACCATCAGGTTCTGGTCACCTCTCTTACTAAGGCCCTTCTCCCTGATTGTTCAGTTTGATCGGACAACGAGCTCTTGGAACAGTCCTGGTTGTGCCAAACTTCTTCCATTTGAGAATTATGAAGGCCACTGTGCTCTGAGGAACCTTCAGTGCAGCATAAATTTTATTGTAGCCTTCCCCAGATCTGTGCCTTGCGATAATCCTGTCCCTGAGCTCTGCAGGCAGTTCCTTTGACCTCATGGCTTTTGCTCTGCTACAATATGCATTGTCAGCTATGAGGCCTTCTGTGGAGAGGTGTGTGCCTTTCCAAATCATGCCCAATCAACTTAATTTACCACAGGTAGACTCCAATCAAAGTGTAGAAACATGTCAGCAATGATCCAGAGAAATGGGTGGTGCCTGAGTTAAATTTCCAGTGTTGTTGCAAAGGGTCTGAATACTTACGCTAATGTGATATTTCAGGTTTTTCTTTTTAATAAATTTGCAGACATTTCTAAACTTGTTTTTACTTTGTCATTATGGGGTACTGAGTGTAGATTAATGAGAAAAAAATGAATTTTAACAACTGTAAAATCAGGCTGCAGCATAACAAAATTGACAAAAGTGAAGGAGGTCCGAATATTTTCTGAATGCATTGTAATTTCTGCATTGTAGCCATTCCGTGTGGATTAACAATTTAAGATTGCTGTATTTTGCAACTTAACAAGGTAGCAAAATATATTTCTTATGAATGGCACAAGAGATGTAAAAAAGCAAATTGGTAGTGTCACAAAAATATTTTTTTAGAATATTTGGCCTAAAAATATAGTACCCATTCAGCATGAAACAATTGTAACTCAATACAGTAAAGCAAAACAAAACACACAGACTATACCCAGCTTTTTCTATAGAATCCTATGTCAAAATGCACATTCAGTTGTCCAATCTCCACAAGCTTTTAAATACAAATCAATAATTTTCACATTCAAATCTCTGTTCCAGAAAATACAGTTACTACAGACATATAGTTTATATTACTATGATCTTTCTGTGCATTTTGTGATCAATTATTTTTCAAAGATTGGCTAAATTAGAAAGTTCATGATTTCAACTCCTAAATATAACCAACTCATTTTCTCAAGTATTAATTCAATCTCTTGGGAAATATTCAGTGATTAGGGCATTTACAGTATACCTCAGAGAGTGCCCTAATAATTTTCCAGTCCTCTCTTGCCATGCCAGGTGGTGTCACTGCTACTCTGGTTTGTTGAGCTCTGCCTTCGGTATTTACATAGGTTGCAGTCTTTTCTGTATAAGCTGCTCCTGGAAGAATTACATCAGCCATAGAAGCTCCAGTATCACCATGGTGACCTGAAAAAGATTGCAGCAGCAGTGGGGTTACTTTTAATTTCTCACTGAACTTTATATTAGGCTTTGTAATTTTGCAACTCATTTCTTTAGCTACAACCTTTCTGTTAATATAAGTATTGCAAAGTTTGAGTGGTTCTTTTCAAGACACCGCTTTTGAAATAGAAGTCTTTAATATTTAATTCTGACTTAATATTAAATGTACATTATGCGTCCACATAAAAATGAATTCAAATAATTCATGCAACAAATCTCCAGTTTCACAGATTTCCAACAGATCCATTTATTCTAAATTAATGCTATACAGTATACTACTATTTATTCAGACATGCTTTGGATAGCAGCTTTTCAACTAACCAATTTTATTAAGGCTTAAGCTTTTGGGAGCTTCAGCTCACTCGATCAGATGCATTAGAATGGCTACACTGATATAGGATTTAAATTGGAGTGAGGAAGTAGGAAAGGAAGTACAGATTGGCTACGTAGATTATATGTGAGACAGATACCTTCTCCAGTGAGGTTGCAGGATAGGCCAGGAATGGGTGATGACTTCATCCTTCTGCCTAGAGACTGAGTCATAATTTTCATAGCCACGCCCCGTTGCCTCTCTCTCTGCTCCAGTTATCGACTCAGTCCTTGCCAGAGAGAGACGCTTCGCTTAGTGGCTGCTCGCCCTAGGCAGAAGATTGAGTCAATTTCCATTCAGATCTACTAGGAGAATTTTTTTGTGCTGAGCAGGTTTGAATTTGGCGCTTTGAGCGCTTGGTCTCTGATTTGGCTGCATTGAATTGAGAGCTCTGTCCTGTCAGCTAACTTGGGTTTCTGGGAGCAGGCTACCCCGGGTCCTCTCGGCCGCCGCCCACAGTCTTTTCTTGAAGG
>QLTV01002419.1:689376-710677 GCA_003457575.1 Thermophis baileyi | reverse complement strand
TCCCGAGCCCCTGTTTGTGGCTTTCCCTCCCGCCTCGTTGGGCTCCAAGGTGTCCTCGTCCACGATTGGCCGTTGGATCCGGGCCTGCATCGCGGCTGCGTACCAGGTCCAGTCTCTTCCCGTGCCACGAGGGGTGACCGCTCACTCTACCAGGAGCGCCGCTGCTACGGCTGCCTGGTCAACCCAGGCCTCCCTGGAAGACATCTGCAGAGCGGCCACCTGGGCATCTCCTACGCCGTTTATTCGGCATTACCGGCTGGACGTGTTTGCCTCAGCTGAGGCATCCTTCGGCAGGAGAGTACTCCAGCAGGTTCTCCGCGCACCGACAGATCCAGCCCCAACGGAGACCCGCCCTTAGGACTTCCAGCTTTGGTATGTCCCATTCATGGCCTATCCTGCAACCTCACTGGAGAAGGAGCGTTCGTCCTACCTGAACGCCTTTTATCAGTGTAGGTTGCAGGATAGGCCAGTCCCACCCTGGCATGACCGTAGGGTCTGGATCCTGGAGGGTGGGGGTCAGGGCACCTAACCTCTGGATACAGTTGTGTTGTTACAGCTGCGCCTTCGTCGATAACTGGAGCAGAGAGAGAGGCAACGGGGCGTGGCTATGAAAATTATGACTCAGTCTCTAGGCAGAAGGATGAAGTCATCACCCATTCCTGGCCTATCCTGCAACCTACACTGAGAAAAGGCGTTCAGGTAGGACCAACGCTCCTTTCAATAAATTTGTAAGCCAAAAAGGTGCTACCAGGCTGCAGTTTTTTCCTCACCAGAGATTAACACAGCTGTTATCCAGATTATATACGGTATGCTATTGGCTATAAACTGCACACTTATAGATTAGATCTACATAATTTATTGATATTATATAATATGGGTATTTTAGTTTCTAATTACAATTAATTTTAGTATGTTTTTATTTATGTTTCAAATTTCTGAACCACCCATCTCCCTCAAAATGGGATTCTGGGTGGTGTACAATAAAACATCAAAATATAAAAGTATATAATTAGTGGACTTGGTTTGGTTTGTAGGCTCGCTTAGGTTTGCAGACTCTAGTTGGGCAGTCTCAGTGGTTCTGTATGCTTGTTTTCAGTTTTGTTTTTTTTAATAAAAAGACCCTCTCCAATTAAAGGGAGGGAGGGGCTGTTTAACCCTACTTCCCAGGTAGCAACAAAACTATGGATCCCAGGAGGAAAAAATGCCTGCTCACTTTAGATAGTGAGTTCACTCTTCCATATACCACACAATGAACAAAATTTGCAATTGCAATGCTGGACGTAATTGTGCATGCCAGAAGGCGCTAAAGATTACAATTAAAGAGAAGAGCACTTGATTTACTAATTTGATATGACTTAATACAAAATAAAGCAAAATATTTTAACATTGGACATATTGAAGGATATTTTAAACAATGGACCCAGAAGTTAATTTTAACAGTGTTTGCTTTATAGATATACTGTGTTTCAAAAATTTTATGAAAGAGGAACAAGTTTTACCTGACAAAATTGAGGGTGATTGTAAGTGGATTTAAAAATGACAGGCTATAAGAATGGTATGAAAAAAGATGCTACATTGGACATACAAAGAAACTAGCTGATGTCTTAATAATTAGAAGGGATGTACAAAAAATAAACCAAGAGAGTAATTTAGATAATTCCTATATTGCATTTACAAAAAAGGTTTGTTAAATTTTTGAAGAATTTTGTGAGAAGGGACAAAGAAAAAAAATGAAAAAAACCCAAGTTCTATGACATTATTTGATGGCACTAAAAATCAAGATTATTAAAAGTAAAAGGAAAGTATATAAAATTGGTTCATTTGATCAAGGTTAAAATAGATATGTTATCTCTGGTAATCTTTCATGAACTTTTGCTGATCAGGACTGAAGAGGTTTTAAAGATTGTTTATAGATAAGACATAGGATATGGGAAGGTATCATTTATTGATTTTTAAAAGAAGGTGATAAGTTACTAAAATTGTGTATAGTTGTGATGAAGGGGGAAGTCATTTCCTGGTATGTTTCTTTTACTGTATATTTTTTTTCTTCTATCTTTTCTGCACTATTTTTTCCTTTTATTTTAAGTATGTATTAGTTTTTCTTTTTAATTGTAACATTTAATAAAATTACTATAGGAATAATAATAAAAGTGGATTACTTTCAGTAATAATTTAGTTTACCTTTAGCAGCTACTTGGCTTAAACTTTATTAGTTCAGAACAAAATTTCAGAGGTGTGCATGAAGCAATAGACATATTTTGTTTTGATCTCAGAACAAAAGAGTCCTGCTTTCATTGGGATGTTTTGAACTGGATGGATTCCAACAGAACAACATTTAAACAGCACAAATATTCTGACCCTAGTAAACAAAAGGAACTCAGGACCACCTGCCACTCCTATTTTTCATATTAGGGCCATGGGAGTAGGTGGGTCCATACTTAGTATCACTTACTACCCAGACTACCCAAAAAAAATGGTTGAATGGGTGGTTTTAAAAAGGGGTTTTGAAAACATTAAAAACATTAAAATAAAATCAGAATAAAATAATAAGGTATCTACAATAGTGAAAAATATGTTTACTGTCTCTTATCAAAAATGTCCTGTTCTCAACGAAGAGTTCAGGCAAAAGTAGTCACATAAATAGCAAATCTCAACAAATTAGTCCAGATTAACATAAAATCTTTGCATTTCACACTGAAACTCAATATCCCATCAAAGCCTAACAAGCCAACCACATCAACACTTTATTAGTGGTCTTTGTGTTACACATTTACTCAACTTCAGCAGTATCTCTTTACATAGCAGTAGTGCATACATAAACTTTGCATTATCTGTCTGGAAACTTATCATAATAAAGATGCATCCTTCCTAGCTATTATTGTACAAGAGTTATAAATTCCCATAGCAAGATATTAAACAAAACAAGGGATAAAACAAAATCAAAATCAGCAGCAACTTACCTGCCAGGCTCATAGCCTCAAGCAGATGTCTTTTTCTTACCCATCGATTTTAAACCAAAAACAGAAGTGACATGACTGGTCTCTACTGCTGTACTAGTATAATTGTTCTCTTTAAAAAAATATCCCAGTTCTTTTTTAAAAAGCAGAATTATCAATCAAAATCCAATTATCCTATTTGTAACAGAACCCTCAAAATTATGCCACTGAAACAAGTTTTCAAAACAGAACTTTTGAAATATACATTGTTTCATTCAAAACAATAATTTATATGTATCTATCATCCATAGTAGTTTTGGAATGCACATCAGACACAGACGTATTGCTAAGTCAAATGCAAAGCAAAGTACTGCAGTGATGTTACTTACCCTGATAAATGATAAGGCAATTCTTAGGCAAATCTTGTCGGGTAATACAACCTGCATCAGCCCCTAAGAGATACAGCACTTTAGGAGGGTTCTTCCTGATACCATCTACTCCTGGTTTGTAACCTAGGTCAAGAGCAGCTACTTGGCTTGCCACTCTGTAGAGGAAGAGATGATTGTTTCAGCCAGCATTCTCAGACTTGATAAACCCTAAACCCTTTGACACTTGACTGTAAGGTGTGCATATTGTTGAACAATTTCCTATTTTACAGAACCATGTGTTACTGAAAAGAATGAAGCTTCCTATATCAGGTTTGTTTTACTATCTTTGGTAAAAGCATTTTGGAAAAGGACCCAGCAAAATGAGTTAATGGAAACTTTCCCTTTCCCTTTCAACTAAGTATATAGATTTTTGTATCTCAAAAATTTTGAAAGGTATGGATTACTTATTCAGATCCATAGCCCTGAAATATCCTAAAAGCCTCAAAGACAAAGCTTATTCTAATTACATGATCTACTTTCTAGACTCTGGAGCGGGAGAGAAAGTTTTAATAGAAAAAAAAAATCCGTACATGTAGAGTTCAATCATCTTCAGTTCTAAAAAAAAATGTTCAGGTCATTCTAAATATATTCAAAGTGTATTAAGCATTTGAGCTAAGCCCATTTCTAAATATCAATTTACTGTAATTTATTCAAACCAGTGGGAAATCAGTAATTTTAATAATGTTTGTTTTTTTAAATTCTATTTTATAATTCAGCCAGAAGGCTGTAGTTAACAAGGAAGTCCTGACCCAGTGCCTAGCGACTCAGGAGTATAGCTGAAACAGAATAGGCTCAAAACGAACCCTACAAAACAGAGATACCGCATTATTTGTTTAGAAGCCATTTGGCTCCAGGGTAGTTGTCAGCCTTTTTGTCCAGAGAAGAAGCAGACCCAGAAATACCAGTTTTACCTTTATTGAAAGGTTCTCTTTACAAAATCTTGCAAGTCTGAAAATACATCATAGTGACATTAATATTATAGGAATTGCATTGGTTGCTGGTTTGCTTCCAGGCTGAAAGCAGGGTCTCTGTTACCTTTGAGAACATATCCAGGATGAGCTTGGTCACAGTCTCATGCCACCGTCCTATTATCTTTTAGGAAAGCAGTTGCAATCATGCCTTTTCACAGAGCTTTCAAAGAAGAAAGCACTATAGGAGATTATCAGTATTTTAATGGGGAGCTTGGCCATATAAACTCTTATGGTTTTTATTGGCAACTCCTTTTATTGCAATTTTTATTGTTTTAGAGTTGTAAACCACTTGGGTAAGCAGTATAAAAATAATTGTACATAAACAAACAACTTTATGGTAGAAATTTTTATGACTCTAATATAAGAGATAGAAAACAAACTAGAAAATAAGCTTGGACAAACCTATGAAGAATGTTCATAATTTTCCAGTCAGTATCTCCTCCACTTTTTGTTCTAATATTCTGTGCAATATTCGAAATGGCTGAATGAATGGCTGTTCCATCATCACGTTGCAGTGCTGCACTGCCCACCACCACCATTGGCTTTTTTGCCTGGTTCAGGACCTTTTATAAATAATGAGACACCAGCGAAAAATCACTCCATAGTTAAGAAATTGTAACTTTGTAATTTTGTAAGAAAAGTTAGAGACAAAACCAGAGTTTATTATTTAAAGTACCTTGCTGAATGGATGCTTCTCAGAAGCAATGTCTAATAGTATCTGTGGGGAATCTCCCAGATGCTCATACGTGTAGGTCAAATCGACTGGGCTGCCCACGAGAGCCACTTTTAGCTCATTATGTAGCCAGCTGAAAGAGGAGTAAGCCCAAAAATATGTAAGCTCTTCTAACATATAGGCAAGCTGTATGGGATGAGTTTATTTTTGTACTTTTCTGCCTGAGCTCTATCTACAGAAGTTTCTGAATTCCTTCTAAGCAGCAGAGAGCCTAGGGACTCAGGGAGCACATTCCATAGTTTAGTATTATTCCTCTCCCAAAAGAAAAACTAAGTACAATGCACATGCAGAAACAAGTGGACCTTCAGACAGGGGTCCATTCCTTTTGCAACCGGTGATTCTTATACTGGTAATAGCATTTTCTCTTTGAAATGTGCCTATTTGCATCCTTCTGTATTTAAAAAAATAAGCCCCCTTAGTATTACAGGCTTAAGAGATACTTTGTCAGCCCAGCTGTCTCCAATGTAGCCACCTTCCAGATGTATCTTAGAATTCTCTGGCTATATGGCCATGGTTAAGACTTCTAGAAGCCAAAACATCTGGAAGGCAGCTAGTTTGGGAAAACTGCATTAAAGAATATAAAAGAATCATACAATCCCCATCATGTGTCAAAATCTTATGTCAGCCACTGACATACGGGCAAACACAATTACCTTCCATACTAGATGCTCTAGTGGAGCTTGAATGGTCTTAAGCAGGAGGTTGGACTAGAAACTTATAGAATTATTTTCAGCTCTGATTCTATTATCAGATTTATGTTCAAGATAAAAATGATAAAAAAGAATGTCTGGCCTCTTACAATGTACCTCCTAATCCACGGAAAGAAAATCAATTTCACTACATGTTAACAAACCTTTTTCTAATTCTTGCATTGAATAATGGTGCTTCAAAGCGTGGATTGGTGCCAACCAGAAGTAGGAAATCTGCCTCTTCTACTCCTGAAATCTTGGTATTAAGTAAGTAATTAGATCGCAGGTCTGTTCTATAATAGAATGCATAAACAATCATAATAAATATAATTGTGATATAGCGCTCCAGTAGGAATAGCAATAGCAATAAGACTTCCATCCTCCATAGTGTTTTACAAATGTTTACAAATATCAGCATATTGCCCCCAACAATGTGGGTCCTCATTTTAGCACAGAAGGATGGAAGGCTGAGTTAACCTCGAGCCCCGTCAGGATCGAACTCCAGGCTGTGGGCAGAATTAGCCTTCAATACTGCATTCTAACCACTGTGCCACCAGGACTCAAATACGGCTTTGACACTTAAAAGTAACACTTATAAACTACTATATCTGCACAGTACCAATCTTAATTTTTTCTTTATTTTATCAGCTAGTAAACAACAAGAAGCATGTTTACCTTTTTCTAGAAAAAAAACTCTTCCATTTTTATAATATGCTTCCAATTATGAACTATGGATTGATGCTTGATTAAGACTATTTAGAGGCCTTTAAGGATAAGGGCTGGAGGAACCTACATGAATTTCATTTACTGTCCAAATTTCTAATCTTGCCAAATTCTCTCAACATATTCCATTACCATTTCTTTTACTGGGATCACTCTAGTTATAATCTCTTACCCAGCTCCTGCAGTAGGGAAAACCTCTTCAGTACATATATTATCAGAATTAATTCTATTCAGCAAGTCTTTGAGTGATACTAGTGCTTCTGCATCCACTAATCCTCCTGCAATTGCAGCTACTTCATTACCTTGACTCCCCTGAAGCTGCAGCAGGAAACAAAATACCACAAAACAATCATTAGGTCACCACTGTATTTTTTAAAAAAAAAAAGAATAATCTTTTTAAAAAGTTATTTTTCCTAAGATAACTCAGGGAAACAAAATAATTTTCATAAAACAGAGATATCATACAGGTACAAAGCTACACCTGTGCAGTGATAAATATAAATTGGTTCTGAGATCTGAGACAAAAGGGCTTTTTAAATCTATGATGCACAAATACTTTTATTTACCCTTTTAACCACAAGACATAATACAAAATGGCTTTTAAAGCCCTACATGGCATCGGGCTAGGTTGTTTGAGGGACTGCCTCTCCTCAATTTCATCTATCAGTCCCATTAGTTTCAGCAGAAGGAGCATGTTGCTGGTCCCATTGGCCCAGGAGCTTCACTTGATGGGATCAAGAAAAAGAGCCTTTTCTCTGCCACGGCACTTACCTTCTGGAACATCAGTTCCCCACCACCAACACCACCACACACACACACAGTGAGATTGGCCCCAACCGTGCTGGTCTTTTGGAAGGCCCATAAAACGTGGACGCGCGATTGGGTTTGGGGATCCCAAGGAAGTGTGGAGCTTGTTAAATAGTTTCACTGTATGTAGCCATTGTTTATTATTGTATTTTTTTAATGTAGCTTTTAATTGTTATGAATGGTAGAAGACTATGATTGTTACTTGTGTTTTAAAACTGCATATGCCACTCAAAACATGCAAATAGTCATATAAATTAAATAAACAAGCTCCTTGTTTTGAAGTGTGGAAAGTAGCATTCCTCAAAGTATACGAATTCATAAGTAAATGTGTCTCAAATTTAGAAGTAATTTTAAATAGTCTGTCAAGTCCATATGCTTACCGCAGTTGCTACATAGCTCAAGGCTTCTTCCCAAGATACGTAAGTGAACAGCCCTTCTTTATTTTTTATCATCGGCTCAATAAGTCGCTGACGTTTTAGGCCATCATAAGCAAATCTGAAAAGCAAAGATAAAACTGATTATAGAAGCAACTGAAGCTGAAATACATATCTACCAATACCACTGCTAACTTTGTAAACTTTTTCAGCACAAAATTTACTTCTCCATAATATCAATAAATGACCACGTCCCGGAGCAGTTGGTCATGATGAGGGAGGGGGCAATACTAGACCTACTCTTAAGTAGTGCTCACAAACTGATGAGAGAAATATATGTACTCAAACTGAGAATGCAATAAATAAATAAATAATGTAATAAAATTCAATATTCAAAGAGGCAATATCATATCAAGTTCTACAGAGTTATGTGGGATTTCAAAAAGAGGAATTAAAAGATAGAGGCAACTTTTCTCTTCCAAATATCACATACAGCAAGCTGTGTGTCGGGGTGAGCAGAATGGATTAAATCCCTGAATAGCAGAATGTCAATATGGGAAGGAGCTGGCCCAGCTAATCAGCTCCACAGACACTTATAATACAGGGGCACAAACGAGGATATAAACTTAAAAGGACAGATAAGATGAAGCTTGATAAAAGTATGGCACTCTATTTAAAAAATAATCAGCCCATCAGTTTCAATCCTATAGCAATAACTGCTGGAAATGCCATGATACATGGTGAATGTATAAGTATTGGAAAGATATACATATCCTTTAGAGATCAAATTCAAAATGAAGTCACATTTTTAATTTTTTATTAGGTACAATGCAAGAACAAATTTAAAAATACCATAATTTATTAAAGCACATCTTTATAGTTGCAAGAATATTGTTCGCACAACTCTGGAAAAAAGACATACCAGAATTTCAGCAATATTTGAGTACTTAAACTTGGAGAATACATAGCAATGGAGAAACTGACACTATAGACATAATAGAAGTTTAAGTTTAAACAGGGATGGCTTCCATATGCAGCAAGGTATAAAGAAACATTTAAAATAAAAACCCTAACCCTAACCCATAGGTAATATCTGTTTTTAAATACATCTTTCTTTTAAATAAAATAAAGGGATTAAACTAAGAGTTTAATGCATAACAATACAGGTATTCCTCGACTTACAAGCATTAGTTTAGTGACTGTTCAAAGTCACAAATGGCACTGAAAAAGTGACTTACGACCATTTTTTTACACTTATGACCATTGCAGCATCTCCGTAGTCACATAATCAAATTTCAGATGCTTAACAACTGGCATGTATCGGATGCACTGCAACGTACATGGTTGCAGTGTCCTGAGATCATGTGATTACCTTTTATGACCTTCTGACAAGCAAAGGCAATGGGGAAATGAGATTCACTGAACAACTGTGTTACTAACTTAAGCACTGCAGTGATACATTTAAAACTGTGATAAGAAAGGTTATAAAATGGGGGGAAACCTCAACTGTTTTGCTTACCAATGGAAAATTTGGGTTCAATTGAGGTCATAAGTTGAGGACTACCTATACAACAAGCAGAGTACTGTTGATGTACTTTTCAAAAGAGGAAAATGAACATGTATTTCTATCTATTCTCATGTCTATATCTGTATTAATAAATAAAGCTTACTTTTAAAAAACTGGCTCCAAAATCCAAGCAGAGGTCTATAAAGTTAACTGGCATTGTAAAGAAAACTTTCAATTAGGAAGTGGAAGACTTGCCTTAATGAAGAAAATAAAAAGGAACATAAACTCTGGCAAAAGAAATGCAAACAGACAATAAGGGAGGCCAAATAATAATAATGAGGAATTTTTACCAAAATTCTGAATACAGGTAATAAAAGATTCTTCAAATATATCAGAAGCAGGAATCTAGCCAGGGAAACTATTGGCCATATGGATGAAAAAGGAATCCTTTGCCAAGAGGAGAACAGGAAATTGTAGAGAATCTGAAATAATTCTTTGCTTCTGCCTTCACAGGAGAAAAACAGGGAAAGATCCCTAATCATGATCTCCTGTTTTCAGGAAAGGAATCAGCTGAACTGAGATCAATAGTGATGAACAGAGAAGTGCTAAAAGCCTGAACATCAACCAATTACCAGGGCCTTATGGCATCCACCCAAGGGTGATTAAGGAACTTAAAAGTTGAGACTGGGGATCATCTAACTAAAATATGCAACATGTCTCCTATGATCGGCCTCTATTGAGGGCTGGAAGATGGCCAATGTAATTCCAATTTTTAAGAATGGCTCACAGGGGGAACTAGGAAATTACAGGCCTGTCAGCTTCACATTTGTTTGGAGAAAAATATTGGAAGCAGGTGTTAATGATCATAATTTAACAAACATTTGAAGATGCAGGATTATGACAAATAGTTTTTAAAAAATATTTCCGAGTTTTTCAATAGAATTAAAAACAGTACAAACCTTGAATTAAAGCAAAAAAAAAATATTTTCTCAGCAAAAATCCATAAGGGGTTTCCATTCACTAATATGTATAGCTATTGATCTCTCTCTCTCTAATCAAATAATTTTGCCATCTTGCCTATTTTGTTATCTTCACTAACAGTTTTTATTCATCTATAGTCAAAATGCCAGTATGTGATAAAGCACCACAAAAAGATAATTTAAAATTTTTCCAACTTAAAAATTAATTGTTTTAAACATTTTACAAACAACCCTGTTGACCACAGCCAACTTCGAATAATTTCAATGAAACAGCGATGCATTATCTTTGATTAATAATACCTTTATGATCCAGATTATAGAAACCGATTTTTATACTATTTCCATGCACCCCAGAAAGTATTATTTTAGAAATAGTTCTAAAACCCATTCAAACTTCCAGCACATACTATAAAAAAATAAAAATATATACATTTTTTTGAGATGTTAGTGAATTATAAAATATACCTTGTTTTATCAGAGATCCATTCCTCATTGATATCTTCATGTAATCTTGGCAAAATTCTCATCACTTCTCCAGTTCGTGTGCTTATCACAATATTACTTCCTACTGCATCAAGAACATCAATAGACTCTGTCTTCCTAAAAGAAAACACACAAACTAGTTGAGTAATTGCATTATCAATTTTTAATAATAGATCTTAAATCATATGCTACCATGTTTGCAACAACCGTGGTCACGGATCAGCAATATTGCCCATGCCTGCCCTTGTTTTTCCCTAGAAACTAACAGCCAGAAATGGGAACTATTCAAGACATAGCTTTGCACAAGGCTGCCCTTTGTTTCATTTCTGTCTCAATTCTCCTTTCTTTCTCCTCCCTCTTTCTTCTGGGCTGTATCCTAAGGAAATGGATACATCCTAAGGAAATAGTAAATGGTGAGAGTTTTGCTTTCAAGAGGGCTCATGTAATATAACAGTAATATTATTAATGTCATCACATAGCATTAAGCATATATTGTTCTCAAAGAACTAATGTACAAATTCTTCCAATTTAACCGCTTTTCTCAGTTAAAAAAAAACTCCCTATATAATCCCTATTCCATAAGAAATTGTTCTGTATTAGCTCATTTTTATTGGGATTTTTGCAATATTCAAAGAGGCTACAAGGTTCAAAGATTAACCTTCTTATCTGGCATTTAATAAAAGACAGACACTATAAAATGTAATATGATCTTTCAAATATCAGCAAAGATACATGCCTTGTTTCCCAGGGTCGAGCAGTAAACGCGTAAGGCTTGGAGGTAAGGGCACCCACTGGACAAATATCAATCACATTGCCTGATAATTCAGACATAAACATTTTTTCAATATAAGTGCCAACTTGCATCTCATTTCCTCTTCCTGTGGTTCCTAAATCATCAACTCCTGCAATTTCACTTGCAAATCTGGTAAAGACAAGCATAAACATATAAGGCACAGGTTACCACAGATTGTATCAGTACCAGCTGATTCGATAGCTAGAAAAAGTTCACATTTCTACAGTCATTCATACTCTGCTTACATCCAATCAAAGCCACTATAATGTGCTCTTTGTGATAATGCTTTTAAAAAATGTTCAGAAGCTTCAACTGGTATGAAACTTATGAATTTAACTACTTTCCAAAAACTAAGCAATGAATATAACATAATTTCTATACTAGCTGTATTGATAATGCTGGGTTTTTAGGCCTAGTTCAGAGTGCTAGTTGTGCATAGGCTGAAGTAACCTATCCACACAAGTAGGAACTCTCCAGATTTTATAGCAAGTCTACTATGCAGAAGCAGATTATCAATCAGGCTCCTCATATGTAAATGAAGAGCAAAGCTTATGAGGAAAATGAAGGAAAACTTCAATAATGGGATTCTTTCTCTTCTGTCAAATTTTCTGCACACTATTCAACATGAATCTATTCTTGGGATCTGAAATGTAAAATAGAAAACAGACTTTTTTGTACAATGAAACAAGATTGTTTCATTGTTTTCTATGGCTACAACTTTTGAAGTTCTTCAAATTTTATTTTGACAAACACGTAACACTTCAATTACTTTAAGTGTTCTTTTGTCAAAATGGAGCTTATTTGAAGTATAGATGGGAAGTTCCAGATGAGAGTTTGGTTTCAACACTGCATTTTACTGTGAAGGTCACAAATGTGAGGATTGGTCACAAAGTTACTTTTTCATCACTGTGGTAACTGCGAACCACCACTAATCTAAGCAGTTGCTAAATGAGGACTTCTGTATTTGATGATCATCACATAAGATCTTTTCTTAGCTGAGGAACCCACTAATTTTTGAGTAGCATGCTAGGAGACAAGCTGCAAAATGTGTGTGTGTATAAAAAATTAAAGTATATTCATCCAATACCATTAATATGATTAACACTTTATGTATTTAATCATTTCTCTTTTGCCATAGTAAAAATTACTGCATTGGTAGTAACATCTGCAGACGCTCCAAAACTGCTTCCAAAGCCTTTGGCTGTAGTAGCAGTTTGCAAACCCCTTCTCAGCATTCCATTCACAGCTACTAGTACTACAGCCTTCCCTGGAAATGAGCAGAGCTAAACTTTTAAAAAACATTATTTGCATTTTGGCATGTTTTAAAAATACAATGTGTATTTTAAGCCTAGCATCCCTTTAAAATCCTGAATTTCCCTAAACATGGAAGCATTATTTTTTTTCTTATTTGGGGAGGAATTAAGGGTTAGAAAGTCAGGATGTTTAAACTCACACTTTTTATTTTTTAAATAAAAAATCCCTTGACTTTTACAGCTGCTCCTAGCCCAGGGCCTGCTATATACAACTCTTTTTTTCTTCTGTACAAGTGGCATTTGATTAATAGCTATGCAATCAATAGTCCTAGGTAGCAATGCAACATGATGTTATAAGGACATATGAGTTAATAAACTTTGCAAGTGCTACTTACACTTAATGTCATATCATTGTCGGCCAATGGTTCTAATAAGAATCATAACTGAATATAAAAAAGGATCAGAGTCTGAGACCTCACTATTCATCTGAACAAATGATGAATATTGTCTTCTTAGTCTGATCCGACTTTCCTGAAAACAAGTCTACTTAGGCATTTGAATGTCTGTGCCTGGTAAAACACTTTTATAATGTTATGACATACTGATATATGGGCTTCCCCTAATCAGAAAGCATATTATAGTCTGTTGGTGTACCCAGCAGTTACCTGATGCAGCGAGTACATTGTATACACCGGGTCATGATAGTTTTTACAAGAGGACCAATATTCTTGTCTTCAACTGCACGTTTGCTTTCCAGAAATCTGCTCCTATCGCTGCCAAACATCATTGACTGATCCTAAAGATAATTAAGAAAAGCAAACCAACTCATGCGGCTGAGAAACAGTTTTCTTCAAATAGTATTTTAAAAATATCCTAGGGAATAATACCTGAAGGTCGCATTCCCCTCCTTGATCACAAATGGGACAGTCCAATGGATGGTTAGCCAACAAGAACTCCATTACACCTTCTCTGTTGTAGATCCATGTTTAAAAACAAAAATGATTTCAATATGATAGTTAATACTAAAACATTGGAAAATTATATGAAACACAAATAGATTAATTTACTAGTGCTAACAACAGTATATCCCCTTCCTCTTAAAAATTGAATTTTCTTTTTTTAATGGAGAATGGAAAAATGGGAGAAATCCAATTCTCTGAAATTATTCTAATATATTAAGAATATACAAGGACAGCCCTTCCATGTAAGCAAGCAGAGAACTGCTTGCAGTAAGAGGTAGCTTACCTTGCTTTCCTGGACTTCTCAGAATTTGTCAGAATGTTCCAACCCTTCATGACTGGCATGGCACAAGCAGCAACCGGCTGCAACCATTACAAGGATATTTCACTAATGTATCTGTGAACATACTGTATATGCTTATACAATGTCAATAATTTAACATACTGGTGCTTTACGGCCAATATTCTGTATAACTCCACTGTGCTATCAGATTTGAATATTGTTGAACATTCTGGTCACCCGCTCTTCAAAGAAACTTTGTAAAGCCTCAAGAGCTTTAAAAATAGTAACCAAAATATTGAAGGAATCTGGATTATTTCCTTTCTGACCAAAAAATGCAGTACAAAAAGATTTTTAATTGAACTAAGAATACCACAATAAAGTAGGAAGGACTATTGTAGAGAAACTGGATAGGATTTCTCATTCCCATAACATTAAAACTGAAGATTGCCGGTGTAATGGATAAATAAAAAACAAAATGCACAATTTAACAAAGTCTGCTGACAAAAAAGGCTTTACAATCCGATATTAAAGTCAAATATATATGAGAGTAGGTCTATCAGTGGTTATACAATGATTAACCAAAACTGTCACATCAAAAGGCAAAATGCAGGAAAAGCGGGAACAACAAAAGCAGCGATAGCAATGGCTTTTTTGCTTTGTTTATGGCCTTTCTAAAATCATCTGATTTTGGTCAGTAAGAAGCAATGCCAGGGGAACCTACAGCACCCTAATGTTCTGCAAGTAAGGAAGGAGGGGATTTGGATCTTTGTTACTGGCTTTTAATTCTAATCATGCATTACACGAAAAAATTTTGGTATTCTGCACATCTCATAATTCTCTTGAGAATCTTTCTATACATGGGAACTGGGTTTTTCTCCATCATAATAATAAATTAAAGGCCCATTACAACTTTTGAAGTAATTTAAGCAAACATGTATGGTTAAATTTTTGTGAATACATTCCTGAAAAAAACAACATTGAACATATCAGAAAGCAACTGCTAGTGACAGATGTATCAAAAATTCTATACCTCAAACTTTTTGAACACATCAATTTCAAGAAAATATATTTATATAAATACCTTGGGGGCTTTCTCTATCTCTACAAGACACATCCTGCAATTTCCAGCCACAGACAATCTGTCATGATAGCAAAAGCGAGGAATTTGCATTCCAACCTTTTCACAGGCCTAGAGATGAAACAAAATGAGAGAATGTCAAGGTGTAAGTTGTATTTGTATGTTTTTCTACAAAAAAAACAACATTCCTAAATGTAGTTTTTTTTCTTTGCTTTCATTTTTTGCAGTTGGCTTGTAGTAATAAATTTAACCTTCTATCAAAAATACAACTATAACAGAAAAAGTTACAGTAGACACTCTAAACTTTAGAATGTACCTTCCAGACCAGAGTAGGCTTTTATACTGCTGTCCTCACATTAGAAGTTTATATTAATATCAAATAATTGTCAAATGATTCAAAGTGCAGATTGTGCAAAAAGACAGAAGAAATAGTACATCATATACTTAGCTTGTGCAGGATCTCAAACTGATTACAAACAATAACATAACACAGTTGCCAAATGATTCATTGGAACATCTGTCAAAAGTATCATGTGCCAGTAACGAAAAATTGGGAACACTGAGTTGAAAAAGTAGTTGAAAATGAGCAAGTTAAAATACTGTGGGACTTCTGAATATAAACTAATAAAGTCTCAGCTCATATCCCACCAGTTTTAACTGTGGTTGAAAAGAAAAAAGTGTGGATAATTCATGTAGCAATACCAGGAGATAGTAGAATAGCATCAAACAATTGGAGAAGATCACAAAGTATCAAGATCGGAAAACTTAAGTTGAAATATTATAGCAAAACTGACCATGATGGTCCCAGTGGTTATCTGTACACTGGGTAGCATACCAAAAAATCTAAAGTGGACAGCACTTTAAAAATCTGCACTTTAACAAAATTTCCATCGCCTTTTGTCAACTGCACATATACTACACATTATGACATCCTAGGTTCTTGAGAAGAATCAATGCATATAAAGGCCAATACCATCTAAAGAATTGGCAAATGTGATCTCTCTCCCCCCCTCCCTCCCTCCCTCCCTCCCTCCCTCACACACACACACACACAAAGTCAGGGAAGCTATTAGAATTTCCTTGACTGTCTTTTCTGTTACATTGTTTTTTTCAGTACTAAGAGTACTTTTCTGTCACATTGTTTTTTCAGTACTAAGAGTTCTATACAATACACAGAAACAAAAATTTGTTGCTTAAGATGATAGCATTGTATGAACACCTAAGTTCATTCAAAATGTCAGACTATAGAAATAAATGCTCAATTAGGATTTATATAAAATCTGGTGTGTGTGTGTGTGGGTGTGGGTGGGTGTGTGTATAAAGAAATTTGCTGCTTGGCATTATTGTCAAGAAAACTACATGATGGTATAGATGAAGTCACCAGATTGCTTGGCTTGACTCAAAGGAGAGTTTATTTTTTGTTGCTCTCTTCCCTCGATTCTCACCTAAGTTCAGAGAAGAGATGCAACTGTGGATGGCACTGCAAAATATTTCCCTCCTGCAGATCAGCCATGGAAGAAGCTGCTTTATCTCTGTTGCTGTATTAAAGCAATTGTGCTTTCTCCTTATTTGTAGAAGTGACAAAACAAAAATAAAAACTAAAGATAAAGAACAATTGAAAATAAAATTTGCAAGACGTTTAGAGGAAGAATATGGGACAAAGAAAAAGAGAAACTAGTATGTTAAAAATAAAATAGCAACTCAGCTCATGAACGTTGCTGAATGTTTAAATGCAACAGGTTTATTTCTGAACATCAAAAACTCCTCAAAATATATGCAGAAAAAAGTCATTACTATTTCCCTTCAGATATATATACATGAAAAATGTTGAAGTCAAAGTTAATTTACAAACATTTTTACTTCTAATAATTCTCTATATCGAGAAATACATTTTTTGCATAATATGCCTATCCATTTAAAAATTACAAAACATTTTTTCACTATAAAATTAATTTTATTCTCTCATACAAGTTACAGTTTAAAATGATGTGCCAATTCACATGCACATTAAATCATAAATCATAACTTATAAATCACCCAACATGGTAAAACAGAACCAAGAATTCACTTAGGTTAGCACAATGTGTAAATCCAGCAACATCAAACCATTGTTTGAATCACAAGGACCAAGTTTTAAAGCAATAGATATTCTTTCCTCTGTGTCTTCCAATAATTATACCATATATTATGTTTCATTAATATTAAAGCTACACAGTGGTTTGGAATAATCAAATGGCATAAATAAAAACCTGTTTGAAATATGCTTGGGAAATATTGGCTGATGATCTAAAGGTATTATAAACAAGCATATTTACTTTGTACTAAATTATCTATCTAATTAACGTAAGTTTATTGAAAGACCAGAGGGTAGCACAAAAATAATTATGCAGTATCAAGTAATTTTTCCCAGTAGATTAATACAGATTAATCACTTATGCAGAGTTACTCCTAAATGATGCTAAGAGGAAATAAGTAAATAAAAACTATCAATTCCAGATTTATAGTACCATCTATTAGCATGTTAGGAGCCCCACACCTTTCTTTAAAAAGCCTATAGCCGTGATGGCAAACCTATGGCACGCGTGCTGGAAGTGGCACGCAGAGCCATCTCTCAGGGCACGTGAGCCATTGCCCGTGCTCTTCCGGGGTCCGGCACGCCAGCCAGCTGGTCTTCATGCGTGCGGGAGCACCGGAAACCAGAAGAGCAGCCGCCCAGTGCGCATGCACACACACACACACACACACACACACACGTTCTATAACAAAGGTTTTAGTTGGGTGTGTCATAAACAGAAACAGGATCTCAACAGAGCAAAAGTAAATGATACTATTTAAAAAAAATAGTGGGACAACATTTTCACTTCTCCAGTACATTTTATCAGCAATCTGAAGCTGGTGATCCTTGAGCAAAGAGATAACAGATTCTGATATAATGATGAAATATCTGAGCTGAAATTTATTCGGAGGTTCAACATTACTTTTACCACTAACTGTCTTGTGGGAAGGATCCCTGAATGGAAAAAGGCAGACACCCCTATGGAAGTTTGGTCACTCGGTCTCTTCTCTGTGCCCACTTCTCACCAGGCCATTTTTCACTAACTCTCCCATGGGAAAGTTCCTGTAAGTTTGTTTTTAAAGAAAATATATTGCACTTCTTTCAAATAGTTTCAATTGCTTGAAAACTGTTTTGGAAGGACTGTTATCCTAAAAATATATAATTGTAATAAATAATATTTTAATATAAATAATTGTAAATAATATAAAATATAAATAATTATAAAACTATTTCATAGAGACAAAAGGTTCTTATCATGTTACATGTGTTAATTGAGCAATTCAAAAGTCTTTATTATGCTCAACTGTTGTAAAACATAACGATCTATAAGTAATTATCTCCTTAACTTTAACTTATTTAATTTTCTCTCTCACTTTTTACTATCTTCTCTCCTCACTCTTCCTTCTCACTCAATTATAAGACTGAGAGCCAGTTTGGTGTAGGGTTTAAGGTATTGGCCTAAAAACCAGGAGACTGAGTTCTAGTTCCACCTGAGACAAGAAAACTGGTGGGTGACTTTGGACTAATCACTCTCTTTCAGTCCAATTCATCTCAGGGAGTGTTTATGGGGAAAAGAGGAGGAGGGTGGAATATTGGTATGTTTGCCACCCAAACCTATACTCGTGGGATAATATTTCATCGCTGCTAGCCAGCTGATGCAAAGCTAATTTGCCCATGGATAATGCACATGCATGAACAAAATGAACTAACAATCTGAGGCTGCCAGAACTATTCCGAGGTAAAAAAAAAACATTGTAGACTTCCCTGGCTATGTACATCAAACACTAAAAAAAAACAAACCAAGAACAACAAGTATTTAGTTCATCAATCTGGAGAAGTGAACTGTAATACACCAAAGTTTGGTGTCACAAATCTTGGTAAGGGTTGTGTGTGTGTGCAACATTTTAAAAAATGGAAAATAAAACAATACAAATATTTACATGGGGTTATGCAGAGCATAAATTCATTCTACCTGAAGTACTGTGGTTCCTGGAGGCACCAAAACAGAATGACCATCAACAAAAACTTCTATCAGGTTGCTAGCTGCTGTAGAAGTGGTGCGCGCTTGAATAAAACAGAATTAGATAATTATTTAATGCAATAATTAATAATCAATTTCATCTTTTAAGTATGTATTATTGTATCATTTATTTTATTTCAATACATTTATATGGCCATCCATTTCAAAAGCAGCAATTCTAAGTGACTAACCATTTTTTTTAAAGTCACAATAAAAACCATAACCATAGCAGCCATCTAATTGTCACCCATCCCAACCTCCTGAGTTTCATATGTGAGACAACAGCCATGTTTTTAAGGCTTTAAAACTCTGAAATACTAGCACAGTTAGTGCCAGCTAGATCTCAGTGTGAGGGGAATGATGTACTAGAGGGCAGATGCTGTAATAGAAAAGGCCTACTTTGGGAGCTTCTCATGCCCTGATCGATGGGACTCAGAGTATGCCCCTCCTGCCTGATTTAATGGGATAAGTAGAGATGATGGTTGTAAGATATCTCAGATATCTTGTCCCACACCTACCTGGGCTTTATAGGTAATAATCAGTACTCTTAACTGCACCCAGAAGCAAATTGAGACCCAGTGCAGTTCACAAAGATGTGACATGGGCATAATGAGATAATTGCTTGTGCTGCCACATTCTAGACCAATTGAAGTTTCCAGATGATCTTCAAAATCATTCCTGTGTAGTGTGTGTTACAGTAATCCTCTCAGGAGGCAACCAAGTTATAAGTGATTGTGAGCACTGCCTCCTGATTAAGGAAAAATTGGCACACCAACTTGTAACTGCAAAAACTTCCTGGACATGCCATTGTTCCAAAATTAAAGCTGAAAAATCACTGGATCCAGGGGAGCCTAAAATCTAGAGCAGTGATGGCAAACCTTTTTTTCCTTGGGTGCCGAAAGCGCGTGTGCGCGTGCTATCACGCACGTGCGAGTGCCCACACCCATAATTCAATGCCTGGGGAGGGCAAAAACGGCCTCCCCCGCCCCCTGGAGGCCCTCTGGAGGCCGGAAACGGCCCATTTCCCGACTTCTGGTGGGCCTGGTAGGCCTGTTTTTCACCCTCCCCAGGCTCCAGAGGCTTCCTCCAGAGGTGAAAACGCCCGCCCCCGCCCTCCAGAGGCCAAAAACACCCTCCCAGAGCCTCCGTGCAAGCCAAAAATCAGCTGGCAGGTGCGCACATGCGCGCTGGAACTGAGCTAGGGCAACGGCTCGCGTGCCGGCAGATATGGCTCCGCGTGCCACCTGTGGCACGCGTGCCATAGGTTCGGCATCATTGACCTAGAGCTACTCAGTCTTTCTAGGGTTGAATTAAAACATGTTCCTCTCCATTCAGGCTTTATAGCTTCGAGACATTGAAATCCTATACCGTTTCCCCCAAAATAAGACATTCCGTGATAATAAGCCCAATCGGGCTTTTGAGTGCATGGCAATAAGGCCAAACGCTTATTTCAGGGTTCAAAAAAATATAAGACAGGGTCTTATTTTCAGGGAAACACCGTACTTTCCATACACTCCAGCATTATCACTTGGTTGACCCAGGGCAGAGATATATAGCTGGGTATTATCATTATCACATCTGGTTATCTCTGAGCAATGCCCCTGAAAGCCATCTGTAGAGAGTAAGGCAGACGACATTGATGAAGATTCGTGAGCTCAGTGACGAAGGGAAAAAAATTCTTAAGGCCACAACAGACAGATAGCATTTGTAAGCTACTCAGACAGACACCTAATTCACGGGATTGTAAGGAGAGGAGGTACAGCACAGATAGATTTGCAAGATTCTGTCAATCTTAATAAAAATAGTTTTAATCTTCTTATGGAAATGATTTCTGTGTCTGGTCTACATGGGACTACCACCAACAAAGTATCTTGGATAACCATAGCTACTCCATCACACCTGCCCTGGGATCTTGGCTGATGCTGCACTCAAAATCCAGATATGCACGTTTCCAAGAGACTCCTCCCTTTGTACCCCCAAGCTCTCAGTAATACAGTTGCAAGAAAAAGTATGTGAACCCCTTGGGATTACGTGGAGTTTTGCATGAATTGGTCATAAAATGTGCTCTGAACGTCATCTAAGTCACAACAATAGAAAAACACAGTCTGCTTAAAATAATACTACACAAACATTAGATGTTGCCATGGTTTAATTGAACATAACATGTAAACATTCACAGTGCAGGGAGGAAAAAGTATGTGAGCCCCTAGCCTAATGACTTCTCCAAG
>QLTV01002419.1:660609-671936 GCA_003457575.1 Thermophis baileyi | reverse complement strand
CAGGGCTCCCCTTCTCTTCCTCGGAGGCAGGAGCGCGTTTGAAAACGCTGGCAGAGGCGGAGCCCAGAGGAGCCGAGCAGTCTCGTCGGGTGTGCGTGCCCTCGACTCTCACTTGCTCTCGCTCTCCCGGCCAAAAAAGTGCCCGCAGCAAAAAGAGCGCCTCCCGGCATGCCCCCCCCTTTCCCCCGGAAAGTAATGGGGGGGCTTATTTTCGGGGGGTGGCTTATTTCAACGCATGTCCCGAAAAGCCCTGTTGGGCTTATTATCGGGACATGTCTTATTTTCGGGGAAACACGATACCCCCAATAGAGCCAGGTCATTCCTTCATTTAACAAAGTGAGGGCACGAGCAAAATGGACACATGATTTCTTTAAAAACTGACAAACTAAACCACTTAGTTTATAGACAAACACACTACAGAGTCCACTTGGAGCTGGAGATGAGGGCAGTAGAGAAGACTTAGTAACTTGACATTATCTGGCAGATTTGGCCTACAGTTTTGAAGCAAGTCAGTTTATCTTATTGAGATTCCTGTCAGATCCCATATTTTGTAAAGGGATATGAGATTTGGAAGGAAATTAGCGTTGCTAGTTTTTTAATCATTCCTAACAATAAAAATGGAACTGGCCCTGTTATTGCTTTATGGTCATTAAAAAAGCGCTCCGCTGACCCAGTAGAATTTAGTAATTATATGTTAAATGTAAATACTTTATACTTTGGTCCAATACGACCAAGAAAGTTAACTTTGCAATTCTATCTCAGATATACTTGAGTGTCTAAACCAATTTCATTTGGGATTTAAACAAGGATGTGAAATTAAAATTTGTTTGGTGAATGAAAAGGGTGGTGCATTGGAATGTGGTTTTATTCTTTTGGAACTTTCTGTGGCCTTCAATGCAATTTGACCATAGTGTCTTTTGGGGTTACCTGATAAATCTGGGCCTTTGGTAATCGTTGTAGTCGTTAGAATTTCGTTGTATCCAGAATAGAGACTATTGTTTCTTATATCTCAATAAAAGGATTGTGCTCACTTTGAGAAGTCTCTTAGATCCTAAGCTGTTCCTTCACTACAAAATAGTGGCAGAGATGAGTGCATTTGAACAATAATTTGTGGTAATAGCTGGTTCCAAGTGATCATATTGGGCAACAATTTTTCCATAATAGGTGATTTCAGACTATGAAAAATAATCCCTTTATCTTTGCAAAATAATTCAATCTTTTATTTAGCCATTTAATTGATGGGTTGTGTTGTAACTTAAGATTTGCAATTATATTATGTTAATTTTACCTTATTTTTGAATTTATTGTATATTAATGTTAGCCTTTTTTGTGTGTGTGCTATATTTTAGTGGAAACACTTGGTATAAACCTAAGAAATCATTAGATAATGCTTTACTCTGTAAAACCATGGTAGATAGCACAATCTACCCAACCTTCACTGACTTTGAAAAAAGCTAAGTAGGCTTAAATCACGGTAAATTTTGTATGGATGACTTCTGGGAAAGCTTAGGGCAGTAGTCTAGACTGGGAAAACAAATAAAAAATGTTCTAGAAGATAGTAGTCGCAAAGCACTTTTGTGTTTTTGTCAAGAGAACTGTGGACACATAGTAGTAATCATGGAATCGGGAATCATGCCCCACTTGAGGGGAAGCTTTACCTTATATTCTGTAATGCATATTAAAGTTGTCTGTAGATGGTGTTTTAAAATTAAAATCTCATCTTTTTCAAAGTTTTGAATTGATGACATGATGAATAAAACCAAATCACCATCTTTCGTCTGAAATTATGATGATTTGTTTTTCTGAAATCAAATTGAGTTTGAGCTTGATAAGGAAATAATTGCTTTATTTTATTTAACTTTGTTTTTTCATTTCTTCAGGAAAGTGAAGAAGCAAAAAAGTTAAGGGAGGAACGGCTTGCTCAGTATGAATCAAAGAAGGCCAAAAGTAAGTTATTAGCCCTTCAGCACTCCTTAAATTTATTCAGTCTGAATTATTTCCTAGATTAACTGTAGTCTGTCTAAGCTCACTGCGTATAAGTATTACAGATATATTTCTTATTACAGGTATTGCTTTGATTTAAAGTCTGTCATTACAGTTCAAATGTCTGAATACAGGTGAAGATAAATTCCCAGGACTATAGAAGTACAACATCCTGCTTAAATTATGTGTTTTTCTGTCAATGGTGAAATACTTATTTCATAGCAAATATGTGATTCCACAGGTACTGGCCTGAAACTGTTCTGTGCTGTAGCAGTTGCAGTATTCCAACTGTGGGAAAATAGCCGTTACACAATTGCAGAATGCTCCTTTCCCAACCAGGAGAAGAGAGTTTCGGTGTAACGAACAATATCATATCTTGTATTCTTCTCCTATGCTGATTAAATTTAATCTTATTTTGCAGTTTAGAGTAGTAGAAACAATAACATTTTTTGAGTACTATCACTAGCTTGTGTAAGGAAATTAGTTACAATACAGTTGCTATGATATTATCCATTCAGTCGTTTCTGACTCGACAATTCTCTGGACCAGGTCTCTCCACATCTTCCAATCTTGCACTACTTTGGCAATTGCTATAACTTCTTGAAATTATGTAAGACAACCTGTTTTATTGAGTTATTCTTTGGTTTCTCTAGAACCAGCACTGGTTGCCAAGTCATCCATTTTATTAGATGTAAAACCTTGGGACGATGAGACAGATATGTCCAAATTGGAGGAGTGTGTCCGAAGCATTCAGTCTGATGGCTTAGTGTGGGGATCCTGTAAGTAACCAGTTGGAGATAGAAAAATTATGACTTATTACTTTTAGAGTACACTTCACATGCATAAGATCTATGTATAGTTGAATTGCTTCTTAAATCATGTCCCCAAAAGTTCATAGAGTTTATTGTTTCCATTTCACAAAGTCATGGGCTTTTTGTTGAGAACTTCCAACTGGTGTAGTAGGGCCAGTCAAATTTCTTATTGAGTACCCCAAAATGGAATTTTGGCCGTGTTGTGGACTAATAGTATTTAGGCTTCTATACCACCCATAGTGGCACTCACTGGGTGGTTTATAATGTCAGTGTTATTTGCATATTGCCCCTAACAATCTGGGTCTTCATTTTACTGACCTCAGAAGGATGGCAGGCTGAGTTAACCTTGAGTCTTGTCGAGATCGAACTCAGGCTGTGGGGAGAGTTTGCCTGCAATATTGCACTCTAACCACTGCGCCACCAGGGCTCCTAGACTAGGTCATTGAATTCTGATGGCCCCTGTAATTTACAGCACCTTACCACATCCTCTGAGAGTCTGAGACGCATATAGAGGTGAATTATTTTTCCCTATAGAACCTCTTAAGTAAAAGTTCTCTTTGCACCTGATAGGCAGATGTATGTGGACTAGCATCATTCTCTTCATCACTCCATTGTTTTTGCACAACGTATATATCCACCGACACGGAAACAGCTTTTAAATTTACCAAACCTTGCAAACAACAATGTCATTAGCACATTACCTTAAACTGGGTTTATTACTTATTGCTGCTCCTGTATATGATAGTCTTCAATGCACTTACCTTTATTGAAAGGTTCCAATAAGGAAAATTGCCTAAGTTTACTACAGCATTTGAAACTTAAATGATGAATGTTGTAGGACAAAGGTTGTGTCTCTACAACATTATTTATTTATAGCAATAAATTATTGCCATAAATCAGTTTGGTGGCACTTTTCCAGACTAACACATTTTATTAAAAGACATAACTAAATAGAGTGCTACTAGAATCCTTCTATAAAATGATGAATGGCAGGGACTATCTAATTTTCCCCCTTTTAAATTCACTTCTTAGTTGCTGTACTTCAGGGGGAGTCCCTGTATGAGGGGAGCTGTAATTCAAGTTCCTGAATGCTTGCTTCTACACATTATCCACACTGAATATCTATTATAGGGGATAAACATATAGAGTAGATTATCAGTTTTAACAGTTGTTTTATTATCTTTCTAGCCAAACTAGTTCCAGTTGGTTATGGAATAAAGAAACTTCAAATTCAGTGTGTAGTTGAAGATGATAAAGTTGGAACTGATATGTTGGAAGAGAAGATCACTGCATTCGAAGATTATGTACAATCAATGGATGTGGCAGCTTTCAACAAAATTTAAGTTGTGGTAGCTTCTGGAATAAAACTATTGCAGCAGAAATGTTGTGATTTGTCTTCAGCTATTTGACTTAAAAAATCCAAGTTTTCAATTGAAGTTTGTAGGCTAAAAGGAAATACTGTAATTTGAATTCTTCGCTTCAGAGATAGAAGGTGGTTCTACCATAGTCCCACTCTTTCTTGGGAGGAATTCCAAGTTGTGATTTTACACTGGTGAACCAAATCCCCTCTAATTAATTGAATAGTTCTTTACCTGACATAGTGGGTTGCTCTGACATTGAAAGCACTGAAATGGAGGAGTTTAAAAAGTTAGATGGGTAAACAGCAGAAGATGGCTTATTTCATAAGACTCCCCTCAAACTTAATGGTATGTATGAACCATCTAAGGAGAATTCACTTAAACCCACCATGCACTTAAACAAATGGATCATCAGATAAATCAAGGCAAAAATACTTTTAGTTCATAGATAAAGGTTGGATAAGTTGCCCAAAAGTAGTAGTATAACATTGGTCTATCTGACCTGCTAAATATGTTAAATGCATTCTTTGAATGATCTTGGATCCCATGAGATCTCAAATGCCTTTATGTAGTAAATGTGTTGTCATCTTCATCATGACTCTGAAAGCTCCATAATTATCAGGACACAGTACACATGAACACCTCAGCCCCACAAGCTATCATCAGTGTAGTTATCGTCTTCTATGCTGTTGATAGGTACCTTTAGAGTTTTTGACTTGGAATACATTTGAAAAACTGATGGAAGGCTGGTTGGTTGGCTGCTTCTGCTTTTTTCGTGGTGTTTGTTCATCTTTGTCTTTTGAGCATTGCATCCATTTATGTCTCTGTCCATGGAGCCTTTGAGGGGCTTTTTATTTTAATGCTTTACTAGTTGGCTTCCTAATTTTAGGGATGTATGCTCTTTTGGATCTTGCTGAAGCAGTTTGTGGTATGCTTTGGTGCAAAGGTATGTTTGAAAGTGTTGCTTTGAGATCTGTTTACTGCATTTCTTCAGTCTATCCCTTTGGCACTGAAAGTGCAAAAAGGATTGTTTTCTGAGCAAGGATGTAAGCATGACATTACTTCTTTGTTCTGTTAATGTACTTTACATTTAAGATGTAAATGTTGGCATCCAGACAGGCAAGGATTTATTTGAATTTGGTCCTTGTGTGGGCCTCACTCCTAAGCAGCCTCTCTCTCTCTCTCTCTCTCTCTCTCTCTCTCTCTCTCTCTCTCTCTCTCTCGCCTCTCCTCCCCAATACAGAAAATCTGCACTGCAGATGAATCTTGGAGTGAAGAAGAAATCCATATTCCTTATTCTTTTGGGGTAAGGTTGGGCATAGGCAAAATATTCTAAAACAGTTTTAAAAGCAACTTAATGGACTGACTGGAATTGAATACTTTCTGCCCGGATGTCTTAGTCTCTAGATGTAACTGATTGGAAAGGACTTTTCTCTCTTCTGAAAACCCAGACATTTTACTAGTAATCTATGTTCTCTTCATTTAGCATATAGTATACACAGGGCAAATAATATTATACTACTGAGTTCAAGGAAAGCTAGAGCTAGAAAATGGGCAACAAAGCTCCAGATAAGTGCTAGGTGATAGCAATCTATAGAGCAGTGTTGGAAAACCTTTTCGGCACCGAGTGCCAAAATGGGAGCGCACGCATGGGCGAGCACCGGAAACTGGAAGAGCAGTTCCCCAGCGCACGTGCGCACTGGGAAGCTGAGCTTCCAGTTTCTGGCATGCGCACCGGTCACTTGGTCTTCCAGTTTCTGGCGCGCATGCGTGTGCGAAGACCAGCTGGAACCCAGAAGAGCAACGGGTGATGGTTGGCGTACCCGGAGAAATGACTCTGCGTGCCACTTCCGGCACACGTGCCATAGGTTTGCCATCACGGCTATAGAGCTTTCTATATCTTTCCTGCTGATACTGGCTATCTGGATTTGTGTGCAAGCCCCCAGGGCAGGGGTTTGCAACCTTAAACACTCAAAGAGCCACAGAAAAGAAAACACCGGGAGCCACAAAACCTGGGTGGGTGTGGCAAACTCGATGTCACTCGCTCCCACCCAGTCACATGATCCCCTAGCCACACCTACCCAGCTGGTCATTAGAGAACCACTGGGAAGTACAAAACCCTTTTGACATCTCTCTCCCTCTCTCTACCCCTCTGTCTCTCCCCCCCCCTCTATCTTTCTCTCCCTCTTACCCTCTCTCTGTATCTCTATGTCTCTCTCCCCCCCTCTCTGTCTCTGTATCTCTCTGTCTCCCCCTCTCTCTCTCTCCCTCTCTACCTTCTCTCTCTCTCCCTAACTTCCACCCTCTCTATCTCTCTGTGTCTCTCTATGTCTCTCTCGCCCTCTCTCCCCCCCTCTCTGTATCTCTCTCTGTCTCTCTCCCCCCTCTCTGTATCTCTCCCTCTCTATCTTCCCCCCTCTCTCACCCTCTGTGTGTCTCTGTCCCCCCCTCTCTCTGTGTCTCTATGTCTCTCTCTCCCTACCTCGCCCTCTCTGTCTCTATGTCTCTCTCCCCTTCTACCTCCCCTCTCTATGTCTCTCCCCTCTCTATGTCTCTCCCCTCTCTTGTGTGTGTCTCTATCTCTCTCTCCCCCTTCTATCTCCCCCCTCTCTGTGTATCTCTCTCCCTCTCCCTCTCCTTGTATCTCTCTCCTCTCTGTCTCAGAAAGCCGAGGCTGGGCCAACCCGGTAACCTCTCCTTGGGGCTCTTTGCTACTCCTTTTTTTTATTCTTGGCAACATTTTTGAAATCCGGGCTGGCTGAGAAAAGTGCACGAGCCGCAGCAGAGGCTTTCCTTTGGGCGACCCTCCTCCTTCTCCTTTTGCGACCCCCTGGCTGGCTGTGGTGGGGCCGGGAGGGTGCGCACGAGTGGGGAGACCCTCAAGCGAGCGGCCGGGCTCAGCCAAAGCGCAGCAAAGGCATGCACAGGGCGGGTGGCCTCTCGCTTGAGGAGGGTCTCCCTGCTCATGCGCACCCTCCCAGCCCCGCCACAGGCGGCCAGAGGGTTGCAAGGGGAGGGGGAGGAGGGTCGCCTGAAGGGAAGCCTCCGCCACAGCTCGCACTCGTTCCTCAGCCAGCCCGGATTTCCAAAAAGTTGCCAAGAAGAAAGAAAAAGCAGCGAAGAGCCCCAAGGAGAGCTCATCGGCCCAGCCTCAGCTTTCCAAGAGAGACAGAGAGTTACAGAAATACACAGAGAGAGAGAGAGAGAGAGAGAGAGATACAGAGAGGGGGGGGGAGACCGGCTGATGGGCGAGCATGTTTGGCGAGGGCGCTCCGGCTTTCTCTGAGCCTGACGCCCAGGGTGGGCGTGTGAGGTTCGGCAGGGCCAGCCCCCTTTTCCCACTGCCCTGAGCTTCTTTACTCCTCCAGCAGAGCGGTGCCGCAGACTTTCATTGAAAAGTGTCCTCCGGGTGGCGAAAGTCCCCCGTGCAAGTTTTAAAGCCGCGGCTGGGTGCTGCGGGCCCATCCCCCTTTCCGTCGTCATCTCCTCCCGGATCCCATTCCCACCCTGCCAGCCTTCGTGTTAGCGAGGCCGGCGTCGGTCACGGCCGGGTTGGGCCAGTGTCTTGGGCGGAGAGCAGGTTGTGCATCTGCCCAAGTGACCGAGGCACGCCCAGCACCAACAAGGGCCAGAAGAAGCTCCAGCAAGAGTGAGGCACTGGAGAATCAGCCCCAGCTGCTTCTCCATCCCCGACCGTCGCCCTTACCTAGGCCAGGCAAGGAGTGACGGGGAGGGGAGGGCGAGAGGCGGGGCCAACCAGTGGTGGGATCACCCAACAAGGAGCCACATCAGAGGGCCCAAAGAGCCGTATGCGGCTCCGGAGCCGCGGGTTGCCGACACCCTCCCCAGGGTGAAACACTGAAATCCTGTTTCAAGTTTTGTTTTGATGAAACTCAGAACACACATATTGGCTCGCATTTTTTTCTGCCAAGCCAATCTGAATCATTTTGCTGGAACACTTAGGATGCAGTGCTTTACAGTCAAAAAACATATTCTGTTTTATGCAGCCCTGCATTCTATTTTACAGTACAAGTCTACATGGTTACTCAGCTGTCCCTTCTATTTCAGGGTAGGTAGAAGGTATATTAAATTACCTACTTCTGGACATTTAGCAAGAAATTCAAATGCTTGTCTTTCTAGGGGCAGGCTTAAGGGTAAGGTCTTTTTACAGAAAGATGTAGAACTCCACAACTAAATAGACAAAACAGTATCAGCAGATTCATCTTGATTGGTGACAGTCAATATTAAGTATCTTATTGGGGAATTCTTGGGGGTCTGCTAGTTAAGCTTATATTCCCCACCCCCATCCCCAATGTTGTTGAACTAATTATATAATTAATGTCACATCTGATTAGATATATTAGAAATGTTTGGTTGCAGATGGTTTCCTGGACCCAAATCTTACTACACTGGATAGCTGAACTTCAAATGTTGTCATCAGACAGGTGGTGTCAGCCCTATAGGTACACCAAGAAATCAACTTCATAGGGAGGCTAAAATTACTTTTATTGAAATTGGCTATAATAACAGAATCTTGCAAGTCTGAGCTCTTCTCTTCCTTATACTCCAGTGAATTAGGGTGGTGTTTGCCCGAGATATTTCTGAATACTACCTCGATAATTCTGGAATTATACTTCAGACCGTTTAACTTTCTGCACATCTCCATCAAAGTCATCATCTTTACTCTCTGCAGGTAGAGATTGTGTTTCCACTGCTTCTCTTACACCTAGGTGGTTCCAAATACATTATAATTGAGCACATTCTTTTGGTAAAGGTTCTCTGTACTGCAAGTGCATTTTCATTGGAACATTTCAAATCCAATAAATTTAAAATCGCTGTAAATTAGTCCAAGCATAAAGTTTCTCAATGACGGTGAAAGCAAAACAAGTGATTGAAATTAAAGGCACAAATGTTCCAATGGACATTGTTCAGTGGTGCATCATTTGGCTTGAAAAAAATTCCCAGCCTTTTTGTTCTATAAACACAAGAAATCTGAAAGTTGCCCTGAGGAGGAAACGGGTCTTAATTCAGTATCATCCATCTAAATCTTATTCATACCCTGGTAGCTAAGAGAACTTGAAATCTTCAAGACTTTGTTTGAAAAAGAAAAGACAGTATCAGTATCATTTAACTGCAGACCTTGTCCTAGTGGGATGGATTAATCGTCCTGTTAGTTTACAGTCAATACCAATTAGTGTGCAGTCTTTTCCTTCTAGCCTTCAGCTATTTTAAAATTCCATACTTGTTCATGGCTCATTAGGGTAGGTATTTGTTCTTGAGACTTCAATGATTGTGTTTACATGGAGCAATTTACGGTACCTACCGTACTTTTTCTTGCCTCAGCAACCTAAATCAAAATCAACCCAGTGTTTCAACAATTTGTATTCAATCAAGGAAGCCAGACTTGAATTCGCATGTCTACTCAATCATTAAATCAACTAGATCAGTGGTGGCGAACCTATGACAAGCATGCCAGAGGTGGCACGCAGAGCTGTCACCCCAGCTGTTTCGGGTCTCTGCCACGAATGCGTGCTTGCCTCCCGCCGGCCAGCTGGTATTCGGGTGTCTGCCGCACATGTGTGGGGTGCGGGCGCAGGGCGCCCGCGCCCGCGCCTTGCAGTTTGGGCTGGGTGTGGGCGCATGGGTGGGGTGCAGGCATATGCGCAGGGTGCGCACACACACATGCGCCTTGCAGTTTGGGCACGCACATGCACTTTGGGCACTCAGTGCCTAAAAGGTTTGCCATCACTGAACTAGATGGCTGTAGAGAAAGGAAGGCATAGATGGTGAACTATTCAGATATGCCCTAATGCAGTGTTGGCAAACCTTTTTGGCACCGAGTGCCGAAACAGGAGCGCACATGTGTGCCGGAAACCGGAAGAGCAGCCACCCGGTGCGCATGCACGCGGCGGGCGGCTGCTCTTACGGTTTCCAATGCTCCCGTGCATGTGAAGATCTGATGCGCCGGAACCCAGAAGAGCAACGGGCGACAGCTCACGTGCCAGGAGAGATGGCTCTGCATGCCACTTCCGGCATGTGTGCCATAGGTTCGCCATCATGGCCCTAATGGGTAATCAATGAAGCATTATAGTTTGTTGCATAAATCATCCAGATGTTTAGACAGGATTTGGCATTTTTATCCATCTATCAAGTCCTTCCCGAGAACCTGTGATAGAAGTTGTTATTTCATGGGTTTAAGATATCACAGGAAGTGAGTTGTTCCAAAAGCTGCCTTTTGCAATTGTTAGTGATTTTGTCAATGGTGTTCAAGTGGTGCTCCAATTGTTTTGTGATTGCACCGGAGGGGCCTATTAGTATTGGTACTATCTTTGCTTTCTTTTGGCCTAGTTGTTTTCTTTGCAGGTCCTTGTATTTTGTGATTTTCTCCAATTCTATCTCTTCTATTCTGCAGTATTGTTGTTACTATTATAGATGGGGAACTGCCACTTAGAAATGGTTGTAAGTAAACATCCTATGTAAAAGACCAATTCTAGTCCAGGCTTATGTCCTTCGGGAGTTGGGCGGCATATAAATTTTATAAAATAAAATAAATGTCTGCTTCATGGTGTTGTGACAGGTTAGCTCTCTTCTATTTGTGCAGTGAGATGGTCAGTACTGTCTCCAAAACTACTCACAGGGTTGTTTGGATGTTCTTAAAGCTGTTTTTTCCCCCCACCATTAGGTTTGGCAACCTTGGCAAAATCCAAATGAAAGTAAACTTTGTTCTTTTGGAATGGGGGAATATAGTCATTCATTCACTTACTTACTTGTATGGTTTATAGACCATATAACCATACTGACTCTGAGCAGTGTAGAACTTCCCAAATTTATAATTTATAATTAAAATAGACAGTAATCAAATTTAAAACAAAAAACATACCCTGTAATTTTGTGTACTACATAATACACAATATAACCCTTTAGGGCTGAACAATAATGTAAATTGGCTGCTTTGTGGAAAGAGACTTTAAACTGCTTGGTTTGCACTTTATTTTTAATTACTGTATTTGCACATTGCTGAAAATATCTTACTCTGAGACAGGGAGGGTTGGAAGTTAGCATCCTAGGTGTTTTTTCTAAAAAAAAGTGCTGAGTTGAGTCATATGGAAAAGCAGGTGCAATACCTCTGCTTCAGCATTTTGTTGGCTCCCTCCCCTGGGCCCACCCCCCCACC
>QLTV01002419.1:623433-637063 GCA_003457575.1 Thermophis baileyi | reverse complement strand
ATAGCTCCCGGTGACCGGTAAGATCCCACACGGTTGGGCTCCTCCAGGTCCCCTCAGCTAAGCAGTGCCGGCGGGCGGGCCCGCGGGGGAGGGCCTTCTCTGTAGCCTCTCCGACTCTGTGGCACCAACTACCCCCCGAGATCCGTACTACCCCCACCTTACTGGCCTTCCGTAAAGCCCTTAAGACCTGGCTTTTCCGGCAGGCCTGGGGCCAATAGTTGTTCTGATTGGCCCATGCATGGTTGTGTGAATGTTTTATTTTAAATATAGTTGGGGGTTTTTTTTCCCCTTTCTTTTTTAAATTGTTTTTATATGTTTTATTTTTTATGATGTAAGCCGCCCAGAGTCCTTCGGGAGTTGGGCGGCATATAAATTTTATAAAATAAATAAATAAATAAATAAATAAATAAAATAAATTGCAAAAATATCCACTAGTGCAGTGATGGCGAACCTTTTTGTTGTTGCGTGCCCAAAAAAAAAAAAAAAACCCTGCTTGGGTTTCGGGACACCTTTGTGGAAACCCCGTCCCTGGCTATGGGCAAAGTGACCAGGAAGAAGCAGGAGGTGAGAGGAAGTTCTGTTGCAGTGCTTGGCAGCCCGGATTCTGCTCTTCGCCTTCTCATGGCTTGGAAGTCCGGCAGGAAGGGAAGGGGAGGCGGCGGCTGGGCTGAAAATAGAGCCAGAGCCACGCCACCGCTACCACCTTCCTCCTCCCCCCAGCGCCGCCGCCGCCCAGTAAGAGGGAGCCTAAAAGCTGAGTCGCTAGTCAGGCTCCCTCCCAAGGTGGGGAGACATGCCGCCAAAGCCCACCATGGCCACTAAGGTGAGGAGACCACCCTGGCTGGCCTCCCCACCTCTGCTCCTTTCCTGGCTTGGCTCGGCTGGCAGCAGACATGGCGGGGGTTGGGCGGGGGTGCTGCGTGGCCTGCGGTTGGGCCCATCGCCCGCCGCTGCGGCCACAAAGCGGCTTGCCGCTGATGCTTCCTTCCTGGGGTGGCGGGGCTGCGCACGAGGAACGCTGGGATCTCAGCACACGGGGCAGCATTTGCTGGCTGGGCGGCTGCCTGCCCCGCCCTCTGCTCCTTCCCCGGCTCGGCTCTTTGCACCTCCACTATTTTTATCGAGCTCCCCCCCAAAAAACCCGGACCCCAACAAACACCCGTTGTTTCAGCCAAAATGGAGTTTGCCTGTCACTCCCTCACAGACTGACTCCATCCCTGTTGGCATCCCAGCCCCTTACCTTTGGCATGCCTTCATAGCTGCTCTGCCGGGCCCTTTCGGCTCTGGCGCCAGGAAATGGCTGACATCGCCTCGCTTCGTCCATTTGGTGGGGCAGCCTGGCTCTGACACTCCGCCGCTTGGCACACGCGCGCAGCTTTTGGAGGAGGCTTTCCTGAAGCCTGGGGAGGGCAAAAATGGCCTCCCCCTCCGGAAGGCTGAAAATCAGCTGGCCAGCGCGCGCATGCGCGCTGGAGCTGATATAGGGCAACACCTCGCGTGCCCTAGGATATGGCTCCGCGTGCCACCTGTGGCACGCGTGCCGTAGGTTCGCCATCACGGCACTAGTGCATACCCCCCCACACCCCCACTGACTGAAAACAACCAACATAATAATCTTGATCTCAAGACCATAAGACACAGAACATTGGTTCTACATATGATTTTTTAAAATACACTGTATATATTATCAAGCAAAGGCAAGGCCTGAAAAAGCTCATAATTTCCAAAACAATATAAACAGGCAAATGTATATAACTTAGTGCGATTTCTGCAAATGTTGAGATTACGTTTCCTAGAGTTCTGATGATCTGTTGCTTTCTTTAGAATCTATGATAAAAGTATCTTCAGGAGAAAACTCTCTTCTCTGTGAATATATTTCTTTCTTCATTTTCATGGTCATTTCCTTTATTATGTATCTGTAGATATTATGCACAAAAATAATCCAATGTCTAAACTACATCAGTCTGCAGCTATATGCTTGATCCTTCTGAATGACTCAACACAGAGACATACAACATCAGCAAAAATAATGCAAACATACCTGCTTTGGTGCTGGTATCACGCCAGGAAAATGTTTAAAAATAAATGTGTTCCTGTTAGAGCTCTTCCAACAGCAGAAGACTGGCCCTTCTTAGTTCACAACATGCTACATTGCCAGAAAGAAATCTGGATAGCTTTTTCTTTTGGCAAAGTTGGCATTCGCCTGGGATTGGGTGTGTGCTGGCAAATTACACAATCCTAACAATTATGGACAAGCAAAAATAACCTTCAAGAGGTTTATTCAGATGATACAAAAATGTTTCGGTATCCTGTAACTAAAGTCAGGCTGTACTATACATATAGCCATATATCAAATAAGAAAAACACACAGAATTGAACATACCAAGTAGCTAAAAAAAACTATACAGTTAGGGAGTTTTCAATGTTAAGGTTTAAAATGAAATATTGAAATAATAAGTCTCCTCTAATATGATAAGCACAAAAAATTATCTTGATCTTTACGCAATCCACCCACTTGGCAAGATAAGGTAGAACAAATTTTTATCAACCTTGATAACCACATTCCCAACACGTTTACAATAATCCTCTTGTATAGATGTAAGCAGAAAAAGTATTATTTTCAGTTAACTAGAGCACACATGTATATACACACAAATAAAAAACACTATAAATTAATTTTTAAATAAATTTGCAAAAGCAGTACAAGTTCATATTTGCCAATATTGAAAATATTAGCTAAAACAAAATAAATGTTCAATATAATAAGGGCTGCAAAATGAGCTGGAAGAAAATTGCAAACCTAAATGCATTAAACATTTGTCATTCAAATCCTACTGTTGGCAACATGACATTTCAGCAAATTCTATTTACTGTAACATTACAATGTCTTTTCAGCTGGAGTCACAACTTTTGCAAAGTCCTAAAAGGGATAAATGGTTGCATGATCAGTGAACCCCAAACCTGAAGCAAAACAGGAGAGTGAGGGAGAGAACCAGACCCAACTCTGATATTTTAAAAAGGCATCATTCAGAAAAGAAGATCACTTTTAAAATGTTAGTGCTATTAGTTATTTATATCTTTCCAGAAGTAAGACTGTGCATTTATAATGAAAGGAAAATAGATTTCCAAGAATAAATCCACATTGTTTCTGATTAATGAGTGAATTTTTCAGGAAAGGAAGGTCATGTCCCAGATTTTCAAAAATAACCCCTTTGCAGTATATACTTTCCCCCCTCCCCCACAGCATCATGCAAATATCAATCTTATCATTACCACGTAATAGCAGGATTTTCAAACTGTTTGTGTGTGTAGCATCAAAATAGCAAAAACGTCTAACATAGCAGTTCATAAATGAAGTTATATATCAGCAAGTAGAGCATCTTTTCAAATAATGTAAACAAAAGAATACAGATTTATGACTTCAGAAGTTGACAATAGAAGAGATAGTAGGGAAAGAAGAATGCAAATGCATGTTCACATCTTTCAGTTGCAATCCTTTACATATTTATTCAGGAGCAAACCAAACTGACTTCGGTGAGAATTGGTTTTAAATAGAAACATCTAAGATTGTAGCTGAGATTGCTTTAGTTCATAGTGTCTAGAGATAGCACAATCCTAGACAAGCTTACTCCAAAATATGTCTTACTCTGCTCAATGTGATTTACTCCCCACCTAGAAACATCAAAAGATTATGTTCCCCCTGGGCAATACACTTACTGAGTACAGAGTCTAAATTAACATATATTAAATTTAAACTTATTAAATTTAAAACCCACTTACCTAAAAGAACAGATGGCTCCTTGGTAGAAAGTTAAACTTCTGCTATTCTAATTATTTTTTTCATCATCTATAAAGGGATTACAATTCTTTGCACTTGTTGCAGGGATTATTTCAATTTCTTCTTCCCTGGCCTCTTCAGAAAGAACAGTGCCGAAGCAGTCAATATTATATTCTGAATAAAAGGAAAAAAGTTGTGTGGATATCTTACAAATCATCAGCTTGGCAAATATTTGAGTGACACTATTCTTGGCTCTTATGTAACGCTAACTAATTGAAACCATCTGACCAACAGAAATAATGTGGGTCACTGCAAGGTGTTTGTTCCTGGCCACCATTGACCATTTTCAAGATTTTTGTTGTTGTGTACTGTAATCTATAGTTAATTCTGCTAAACTATGTTCTACAAATGCAAGAACAACAACCCTCTAAGGAAATCGCATCATTTGGGATCAACATCAAATTCATGAAAGCAGCTTTTAATGCGGTTGGCTGAGATTCTGAAAAGCCTTGGAAAACCTTCCATTATAAAATAAATCAGAAGTAAACAGCAAGTTTGATCAACAGACTTTCTTCCATTTCAGCCATTTTAAATCAAGAAGTCAAATATCATCGCTGGCAATGGCAGAGCTTTTAACAAAGCAGTATCTCAAGCCCTAGAATTTTCTCATCTGTAACTTATTACAGTCACTATAAATATGTATTTTAAAATGTGTTAAATATGACACTGACACAAGGAAGCACACACCAGCATTTCACACAAAATATCATTCAAAGGGAATTGCTCATACAAAGATAGGCAGACCTTGTTTCTAAGCCTGATGGATATATGTGCACAACTTCTGCGAAACACCGCTAGGTCTCCTAAGGGGTCATTTCAAAGGAAACCAGGCTCAAACTCAAATAGCACAGAGGCTTGGAAGCTTCTTACCGCTTAATTAGTGAGAGTGGGCATGGCATAATTAAGTTATCTTTAAAAGCAGAAAAAAATTGTTACAGTGTATATAAACTTTACTCAAGGATGGCTTTTAACAGTGACAGACAAAGTTAGATGTTATGTTGTACAGTACGTTATACCTATTTGCCACAATTTACATTCTTAGGCATTGAAGCCATTAGGTTGATGAAGGCAATGACCATCCAGTCTTTAGATTTCCTATCATCCCTTTCTTTGTGCTATCTAAATTTCTACCCTGAAGTGTTTTAGTCACACCTTAATACTAGGTTTGAAATATTTATAGATTTAAAAAAGTTAGTGATTTTATATACTATCTTAATCATATCTTAACTATATTTAGCATTAAATGTAATTTTATATAATAGTATACATCTTACAGATTTATATACTTGTATTCATAATTGATTTTGAAATTATATATCAGTTGATTGAGAGAGATGATAATTTTATCTTCATTTGTGCTAGCAACATAAACTCCATTTATTCTCATGTCTTAACTTATTGATATAATTTAAGATGGGATGGCTTTAATTTTGAATGCAAATTTTACCAAATAATGACCAAAATAAAGGACTGATGGACTAATCATTAGTCATTGGTTATTTATGTACAATGAATTCCCAATTCCATGGAAATCTGAATATGGTCATACTGTATGGGACACAGAGTATAGGGAGACCAGTTTCCCAGTAGAACTCTGGAGGACCATTTAATAGGAACAAATTAGGTGTTTTGGTATTGCTTTGCTGCCATCAAATTATTGTCTCAGCTGAAACCCCATCACCCCATCCAATTCTCCAGATGCCATCCTCAATTCGTTATAAGGCTAGTCTACCCCACCCAGTTAAGCTCCAGGCTTCCTTGTACAGACTTTTAGTCCCCAAATTTACCTTCTGCAGTCCTTGGTCTGAATATTTAGAAACATGACAGGTCTATGTAGACAGCAAAATTGTCAATGAGTTACAGATATAAAAATAGTCTTCACTTGCCTGCACGTCACTTTAGTATCAAACGCTAATCTAATTATCTTTCAGCAGTATGATCATGTAACACTACTGTATGATTTGGAGCTCCATTCAAGCTTCTCTCTCATAAGCACCAGTCTGCTGGCATTTTAACCCTTAGCATTCATCCACAATTAATTAATGGCTTAGATTAACTTGAAGGACTTGTTTTTTTGCTTATAATTTTAAACTGCCTGGCATGTAATCTGTATATCTAAGGAAGCAAGGCTAAGCCATTTGCAGCTGAAATACTGCCCTAAGTGCTCAAATTAACCTTCAGGGCCATGTAAAATGGAAAGTAATTTTAAAAATCTCCAGCTAATGCTTTCTTCTGTGTCATAAAACACAATATAATGCCAGGCATGTTTTCACTTGGCTTCTTAAAAAAAATGAAATACTAAAGCTGTGAATAATTTTCTGGAACATCTGCAAGGTGTGGCTTCTGTAATAAATGACAGCTGGCAGAAAGACCAGTCTACTAAGAAATGAAAAGCAAGTCATAGAGTAACATATCCTAGATTGGAACAATTTCCTTTCTTGGAACAAGGGGGGGGGGGGGAACAGTGGTCCAGCCAATGGTGAGAATTATACATCAGCAACATCTGGAGAGCCAAATACTGTATGTTTCTCTTGCTGTTTATTTATTAGCTGTTTGAGTGGCTTACAAATCTTATAAACCAATCAGCCAATCAGATATATTTTAATTTCTCCAGTGCATAATTTGGGATTAAAAACAAATAACCTCACAACCACATTTCATAGAATCATAGGACTTAAAGAGACTTATAATGTGTTATAAAATATGTTACACATATTATAATACATAACATATAATATATACTGTATGCTATAAACATCTTATTATGGATGTTTTCATTTCTGTAAACCAAGGAGAGCCATAAATTATAAGATTGTAACAGTTCAAAAATCTGACCAATAACATTACATCGATTCCACTGAGTGTGTTTGCATTTATCCTCACCTACAAAAATCAAACCAACACAGAATAAACCAAAAATCCAAACCATTTGAGTTGTAGTGATGAATGGAACAGGAATGAAGCTGAAAGAAGTGCTATGAGCCATGGTGGCGCAGTGGTTAGAGTGCAGTACTGCAGGCTACTTCTGCTGACTGCCTGCTGCCTGCAATTTGGCAGTTCAAATCTCACCAGGCTCAAGGTTGACTCAGCCTTCCATCCTTCCGAGGTCGGTAAAATGAGGACCCAAATTGTTGGGGGCAATATGCTGACTCTGTAAACCACTTAGAGAGGGCTGTAAAGCACTGTAAAGCGATATATAAGTCTAAGTGCTATTGCTATTTCCTTCTCTGGCCTTAACATGCTTCTATGTTGTTCTGGAACTAGTTGCAAATGGATTTGGTTTTGCCTAATTGTGCTCCTTTGGTCTGGACAATGGAGGATTGAAGTGTCTCTGAGATTGCTCATGTAAGATTATTGGTTCTACCAGTAGTTCTTTTAATTTGCAATTAAGATCCAGGATGTCATTTTGGTCAAGGATCCATTGTATGATAGACTTTAGACAAAATGACTTCTATCTGGTACATGCAGTTCCTTGAAAACAGGTCAGTGAAAAATAACCTATAATACTAAATACTTAACATTCCAAATTAGCAAATTATCATTATAATTCTCTTCCAGGGCATATCTGGCATAATCAGTGGTTTTTTTTAATTGAGGTTTTTTTCTTTTGGTAAACATTGTAACTTGCTTCCACTGATTTTAAAACATTGGCTGAACCAGACCACCATGCGCTCATGACTTAGTGATAACTGAATGGACATAATGAAGTATATATATCACCCACTTGTTGCAACTCAACTGGAATAATAATTCCATCAGCAAATAGAATGTGCCTGTATACATTTTTAAATGTTTCATTCTGAGAAAAATGGGTTATGTGGAAGGAATATAGCGTATATGTGAGGGACAAGCATTTTATACGAAGCTCAATATTAGTTATAGTTGTGGGTCAGAAGCAATGGCACTACACTGAAGAAACTAATTAGAAAAAGGCTTTGAGTCATGTCATACTGTCATGTGACTTTCCACTTTTAAAAGTTGAATAGAATCTGCCTGATTATGTGCTATCAAGCTGATGACGAGCTTAACAAATACATATATAGACCTTGTTCACACTCTCCATTTTCAACTCATTCCAATGATGTACCATTATGATTGGTTGCACAGTCAACCAGATGTTTAGACTGGATTTGACATTTTTATCTACCTTTCAAATCCTTTCCAAGGACCTGAGCCTTTATATAATTAATTAAGCACACATTGATTTCTTTTTGGTATTCTTTGGCTTTCTTGTCTTGCTTTCCTTGGCCTGTTCTAAAGCCATCCCTAGCATATCCCTTTCCATATAGTTTTCTAATCTGCGTTGGATGATCCTAACCATTTTATTGCTTATGTGTGAAATTAAGAATACTGTAATTTTACTCTGTTAAATTTTCTTTCTTCTGTATTGTTATATACAGTAGATTGACCTTTTCCAATCTGTTTTGACGATTATGTTATTCTCCAGATTTGCTGGCATCATTTGGTTAGCCAATTTTACTAATTCTTCTTCAGTTGCTTGCCATACTTCTGTAGAAATTCCATCAATTCCTATGGACTTCCAACTTGGAATGCCCGGAGTACTGATTGCATTTCATATTATGGCACTAGAGATTTTAGTAGAGAGTATCTTTTAAAGATGTCTTGGATATTGACATCTTTACTATACAGAATTTCAGTATACTCTTTCCAGATTTGTTTGATCTTCTTTGCCTGGTCATCTACTATCCTTTTATCTGTTCAAACAAGTGTTTTGGCTGAATGAAGTAAGAGCTTACAAATCATAATCTGGAAGAAAAATGTTTGGTATATTACCGATACCTGTACCCTGTCTCTGTAATTCTCTGGGAAATAAATGGCTTGTTGTCTGAATGAGTATTATGTACATTTTGAAAATTATTTTGAAAAAGTGCTTTGAATCTTTCACGAGTCCAGCAATTCTCTCTTATTAATTACAGTAGGCATTTCTATCTCTTTTTCCAAGCTAGTAGAAAAGTTTGGAAAAAAGACATAACTGTCTAATTAGTAATACAGAAGAAGCACTGCACTTCTTTCAAATCATTTTAAATGTGTACAACTCTAGTTTGCATAAAATTGGAAGAACTTCAGTCCATCAATCATTCACATGGCTACATTAATGTGAGTTATGCTTTTGCAACTTGGGCACATCATATTTCTAGATCTGATTGTGAACAATATGCTATTGGCTTCAATTCTCATCCATGAACTTGAAGCAACTCTTACACTCCATTTATTACACAGTTGCCAGCATCAGCACTCATAACAATACACTAGTGATCATCACGAAGTGCCAGAACTGAGGATGTGGCTAAACATTGTTTATACACCTGACAACAACTTATTAATGTCCTTAGTGACAGATAGTGTCTGTTTTGAGCATTTCATTTAAAGAATGCAGGACTTCTGCCAATTGTAATACAAAATCATCCAAGTTATTACACCATGCTTAAATGTTTTCTTAGCTCAGCCAACAGATTTGGGGAGGTTAATTCCTGACATAACTTCTATATCTTTGTCTTTTGGCTCATTCCATGTTTATATAACATCCTAGATATCTGAGCTTTTTCTAACATAAATATTTGATTTAGTTCAGTTTCTGATATGCACTGATTGTAGGAGTTCAGAGTGATCATGTTCAGCCTCAGTAAGACTGTAACTGAAGTAATCATCTATGAATATTGAAACAGATACTAGACACTATAAGAACACAGGCATTTAAGAATTTATTTGTTAAAGAAAAATAACTCTATCCAACAATATACTAAACGTACAGTAATGACTTTGACATAACCCAGATGTCAGTGATTCTGACAAAATCCACTGGTAGCAACAAGCAGCAATACTACTCAAGCAACTGCAAATCCACAGAAAGGATTTATCATCCTTTTCATAGCTTTGTTTAGCTATTTCAGATTTATGCATTTGTGACCTATGGCATTTCTTTGAATGTTTTAATCACTCTACACTGGAACATCGCCTGTAATTTTGCTTTGATTTTGGTGTGTTCTGGCTTTATGGACTGCATATGGGAAAGCTCCTTCCATAGCTTTTATCTTGCTTGGAGGAATTTGAGTTTCCCTTTTTCTTGTAAAGTGTTGTGATAACTTCTACACAGGAGAGTAAGCCCATTGCAAGACGCCTTTCTGTTTGTATGATTATTTATCCGACCACAGAACACATACAGGCAGTCCCTATGTTAAGATCAAGATCCATCCCTAAGTCTGCCTTTAACTAAAATTTGCATGTGTTGGAATTTATGAATGGGCTGCCTATTACTAAAAATGGTGGATGATGTTCTCCTTCCTTCAGCTGACAAACCATGGAAACCACATGATGTTTTCATGAACCACTGAATACAGACTGCATATTAAAAATGCACAGCTTCAATGGTTTGTTGGCTTGAGGAAGAACGTCAGCCACCATTTTTAGTAATAGGCAGCCCATTCAGTCAGACCTCTTAACACAGGGACTGTTTATCTCACATTCTCTGCCTCTGTACTAGCCATAAAATTCTACAGGCAGTGTAAATTCTTGCTGTAAAAGATGAAATTAAGTTCCTCTAGAGCAGGGGTGTCAAACACGGGGCCTACGGGCTGGATGTGTCACATGCTGGCCACGCCCACCCCCGGTTTAGCAAAGGGGAAAAAGTTGCAATACGTCATGTGACATGTCATCGCGAGTTTGACACCCCCTGCTCTAGAGTCTAGACAGTTTTTGAAATCCTAGATAAATTTTAAAAGCATATTGTATGATTTACAGAAACAGTCCCCCTGATTTAGCAAAGTCACAAGGGCATTACAAGTGATCTCAAAAGAAATGCTTATGGTGTCATCATGTGTTCAATTTCTCTTCCTTCCTGGACATGACAGCTGAAAAGTGAACAATTTCCAAACACTTGTGCCACTCAGAGTTTAGCAAGCCATTCTGTTCCCTCTGCATGTTTTCTCACACTGGGTGGATTAATGTACATACAGATTGAACAAAAATGGTGGTAAGATACATCCCTGTCTAACTTCCTTACTGATCCTGAACCAATGTGTCACCATAAAGAGTTCTCACTGTTGTCTCCTGATCAGTGTACAGTGATCTGATAAGTCTGATCAGAATTGGGACACCAAGATCATGCAAAGCCCCCCCTCCCAGCCTATTGGGTTCTACATAGTCAAAAGCTTTTGTGTAATTGATCACAATTAAAGTATTGTAGGAATTAAATACATGGTGGTGGATGGCAACGTGCTGTAGGAGGCTGTTGCAGCCAAAAACGGAGCTCGGGAGGGGTGTGAGCGGCCCTCCCGAGCTCCATTTTCGCTGGCAGAGTGCTAGCAAAACAAACTACTAGCAAAAGTGGCATTTGATCACAAGGGAAGGAGGCATCGAGAAATGTTTCCCCTTTTGCATTTGAGCATCCAAGAAGGGACAGGAAAGGAGAAAGGGAAAGAGGAAAGACAAAGAAAAAGAAGGAAAGATGGGAATAGAGCAAGGAAGGAAAAAGAGGGAAAGGGGAAGGAAGAAAGGAAAATGAAAAGGGAAGGAAAATGAAAAGAAGGAAGGAAGGAAGGAAGGAAGGAAGAAAGGAAGGAAGTTATGAGAGGGAAGGTCTCTGAGGGAAGTCCTGCCTTAGCATTTGGCCACCCGCAGCCCTGCTGCCCTTTCGCCATCCCCTTGTCCCCTCCTCCTGACTCTCTTGGTGGTCTCCCATCCTATCGCTGAGGATGCTTTGGTTACAAAGCCAGATCTCCTTGCGTGGGGAGGGAGTGGACCTCCCTCTGACCCACACACTTTGCCCTCCTGCACACACCATGAGCAACCTGGCCAAGAAGAGCGAGAACAGCAGCAGCCTTGAGAAGGAGGTAAGTGCAGCCGGGCACCCCCTCAGGGAAGCAGGGCTGGGCTGGGCTATGGGGTCCCGGTACCCTGGGAGCTCAAGGGCCAGGCTGGGCATTTGCCCTCAGCTGCCTAGGGCTCTGGACAGCCTGTGCTGCCGTCCGGGGGTCCTAAGCATGGCCTGAGAGGGACGACGAGGCTCCTCTGGAGCAGGGGTCACCAACCTTTCAGACCTCAGGGACCACTAAATTCATAATTTTAAATCCTGCGGACCACTAATATCTGCCTAACAACCAGCTGGGTGGGCATGGCTAGGTGGTCATGTGACTGGGTGGGTGTGGCCAACTCGATGTCACTCATATTGAGGGGCGCCTCGTTGGCCTCTACTCGCCCCTCCCCTCCAAGCCACTCCTCGCCTCCCTGCCCGGGCTCCTTAGGGCCCCAACAGGAAGCAGTTGTTGGAGCTAAGCAGCCACCACGAGAAAGAGTTGGCAAAATAGCTCAGTTCAAATTGGATCTGACCGAGAAGGAGGCTCAGTAGAAGCACCTCACTGAGGACTATGAGCATAGGCTTTCCAAGCAGAGGGAAGACCTGCGGGAGTGCAAGGCCAGGTACCGGCGCCTGGAGGCTCAGCGGGCTGAGATGGTCACCCAGTTCCAGGCCATGATGCAGTCCCACTGGAACAAGGTCTTCTGGCTCTTCGCCCAGCGGCACTTCCCTCCAGCCTTCGCCCAAAGCCCCAGCACCAGGAGGCCGAAGCAGACCCCAAGTCGGAATTTCTGACCCCCTCCAACCCACACAAAAAGACCCGGAAGAGGGAGACTCTCTGCAGCAACACAACATTGCACGTATCCATCCCAGGGGCTGTATTTGTACTTGTATTTGTATGCAAATAATTTTTCTGCGGACCACCAAAACTTTCTCACGGACCACCAGTTTGCGACCACTGCTCTGGAGGACAAGGTTTTGTTTCCGCTGGAGAGAATGGATCCCCCCAGCTCTACCTGGGCCACCACAGGCACACCCGACACGAGTGACCTTGAGCTGGCCCCACGCCCCCCCTCAGGTCAAACACAACCTTGATGCAGCCCTCAATGAAATCGAGTTTGACACCCCTGTTCTAGGGCTATCTCCAAATTGAACCAGGAACTATTAGAGGAGCCGAAAGTGCGAGGCGATGCAGCTGGGAGAGCTCCCAGCTCCCTTCTCTACGGTCTCCTGCCGAGACACCAACCAGGTCACACACCTCGCAAAGAAAAGAAAAGGCGGGATGTTTTGTAATTTAGCAAGGGGCATTTGATGAACCTTTTAACTACGGTTTAGCTACTGTACTGTGTAAACCCCAAAAGGTTAGCCAAGCACGGCCGAGCTTGTTCCGTGGAAACTACACCCTTCTTTCTACAGTGGCAAAAACAAGTCCTCTCGGACCAAGTCGGGTGTCTGGGGACACAGAAAGCACCGCTGCTGCTTGCAATCGGCGCCAGTCCTCCTTTCTCTCTAAAGGCTATTAGGAGAACCGCGAACCGCCGCGGGCAAACAGCTTCGGCTCGTCTTGTGGGCGTTTCCAACCACTCGTCCGGCCGGCACGCGCTTGACGTTCCTCACCAGACACGCGGAATAGTACTGTATATAAGTTCTTTCTACGCCTCTCTAGGAATATTGAGTGATTGTCTTCCTGATAACCCGGAAGAGGAAGTTGCGGTTGTGCTTTTTTTTTTTGACACTTTTGAATCAGTGAAGGGGGAGGGGGAAGCGCAATGGAGGTAAGAAACAAACGTAGAAGGGCGGCAGGCAATTTAGGTCGGACGCTTAAATCGGCGGTGTAGACGAAAGGAAAGGAGCAGCGATTAGATTACCCTGACGTCGTCGCTTCCTTCCATGCACGCGCCTAGGGGCGGGGCTTCTTGGCTGCTTCCGGAGCGCGCGCGCACCCTTTCACTCCCCCCCACCCCCCCACCCCCCGTGTA